>JASDQU010818564.1:2248-14548 GCA_032191745.1 Picea mariana | reverse complement strand
TGTATGGAAGTTTAGTTTTCTAATTCCATGGTCATCACACCTTTGTCATACAATAAAATCTTGATTGAAGTCTACAATGGTGTGATGTACCTACCTTTGAGTCCCTTCAGAAAATCTTTCTCTGCAGCGGTTTAGAACTTTGCGGTATCTAATGAAAATTCAGTGATAAACATTGCAACAACATTATCTAACCATAAATATACGACGCACGTAAATTTTTTATTGACTTGTTGTAACTGCATGATCTCCATAGGATGCCACTATAGATGTCTGATCCGATTCATAGGGTTGTTTTCCTTCAACCTCAATAACCACTCGTACAACAGATGCAGGAAATCACATAAAAATACCTCATGCAAGTCACTAAACATGTATTTGTCGAGATACTTGCGCGGTGTCAACTTAGGGTTTCTGTTGTCCTTCTATGAAAACTTGAGTTTCTTTGTCCTCAACCATATTTCAATCTCTGCCTTCATTGGATTCCATGGCCTAAACATCCCCTTTTATACTTTCATCCTCCATGATTTTCTTCCACAGATCCCATCCACTCAATCTTGTGTAGTTCCAGCTGGGAAAGGAACCATTTGTTGGTTACTAGGGTTGACCCAGGTTCTGATCTCAAATAGGTTTCCAGCAAAACCGTCAAAACTATCGACCCTCCTAGTAAACCAGAAGGAAACGTTGCGCACATAGTGCATACTGCAGTCTCACCCGAGATAGATTTATGGGGGACTGAAATACTCAGGTGTTTTCATTCTAGGAATGAGTGGGGATGGTGTCTAGATTCTTTCCATTATGCATTAACATCATTAATCATACATCTACTTCTACAATTCATTCATCTTTAACCCTATGCATGCATGTTGTTATAACTAGATTAAACCATTCATTCTTGAGCTAATGATTAACAAAATAGTAAAATCGTTCATTCACAATCACATAGAACATAATTTTTTATTGTGGTTCACCCCCTCTTGGGGCTACGTCCACAAAGATTTGGTTTCTCTGCTCTTTTATTTATTCTGTTGGAAAATCTGCATTGCATGCATTACATCTTCAAGATTACAATCAAAATTAGGGCAAGTACCCTTTGGGAGGTTGACTAAATCACACCATGATCCTCAGCCTGTAACCTAACCCTAAAAAACTAGCTTATTCCCCCTACCATAATCAACATAACAAAACTCACAATAATCAATAACTTCTGAACCACAACAACAACCAACCCTGACCTAGACCTCCTAGGTCTCTATTTATACTACTCTAATGGATTATAGCCTTTACAATATTTGTCAAAAACCCTAACCCTAGCACAGTTAGGCATGTCTGCATGTGTGCCACATTATTTTTCCTCTTGCATGTTGCTTTTCCTTCTTTTTCTGCATGTTGTTTTTCTTCCTCCTAAGTTGCATGCTCCAAAAATAGACTTTTTCTTCAAAATTAGGTATGCGCCCAAAATAGATCCTTCTTCCAAAAATAGGTCTGCGCCAACATAACCTTATAATATTTAATGTCAAAGTTTTTTTCCATATTCTATTGGGAATCTACAATAAGCAAATTCTTCCTTTTTTTTGTTATTTCTAACATTTAGGATACATTTCTAGATGCAACTTCCAAAAATGCTCTTATGTGTGGCCATTAACATTATAGTTCTTACAATGGTTATTTGTGTGTGACTAAGATTGTATTTGTGTCATTTTTCCCCTTCTTCTTCTTCCCACTTTTCATGTGTTCTTGTTGCTCCTTCTACTTGGATCCATCGAACTATCCCTTCTTCTTATCTCCCTCAATATATAAGGCTTGGACACATGCTTCATCAATGGAATTTGGCTTGAAAAAAATCACTTTTATTTAGATATGATTGAATAGTCCTCCCAAGTATATAAGGGATACATTAGGGTGATTAAGAGATATATTGAATTGAATAGCTCATTTTTGAAACTCACTCTGGTACACTTTCATGGTATGACCTTGTCTTTGCTAGAAAAAATGCCATTGTATATTTTGTTCTTCCTCATATCCAATGTGGTATAAATATGATTTGTTGATATTATAGAATTTTTCCCATTGATTCACTAGCGGTCCTTGCTCAATTGATCAAACAATAACATTACTTCCCCACTAAGATAGTGCATGGACTTTTAGTTGGACTAAGAAAAAATATATTTTTCCTTCTTCATTGATTCATTCACATTGAAATAAATATTTAGTTCTTATACAAAGGATTTAATCTCAACTATATAAGTATTGATGTCAATATTTTCTTCAATTGTGGAGGAAGTTTGTACTTTGTTGGTGCTTCCCTTCTCTAACTTGGGGTTCCCCTCTGGCTCAAATTCTTCCTTCAAAACTAAAACTTGACTTATGAGGTAGATTTCACATATTCTTCTTCCACATCATTGCTACAACCAAGGTGATGACATTATGGTAATATCTAACATGCTTATGGTCAACTACAACATGTTTAGATACATCTAATTCATTTGAGTCTCAAGATCCAAAAGTATGTTTTTTGACTCACTTTCTTCTTGATTGTCTCCCAAGTTGAAATCACGAGATTGTTTCTTTCTTCTTGTTGTTCCATTCTCAATATTCTTCGATCTTAATTCCCACCTTCTTGCAATATTCCTAGTCTTGTTAGCATTCAATGTGGCATTCCCTTTACATTCTTTAGAAATAACCCACTCTAATACCAATATGCTCTGTTATCAATTAAACTATGGCCAACTCGATCCATAGACTCAAAAATTATAATAATTAATATATTATTTCTCTCCTTGTTTAATCAATACTGCATAGATAATTGCAAATGTGTATTCAAAATAAAGAACCCAATGTAAGAAATCCACAATCATAATCAAATTGTTGACATGGATGAATGACCTTGTGCAATCAGTAGGGATTCGCCCCAATGAAAAGTCCCAATTAGAACTTAGATTGTTTGGAATAGAGAGTCCATTTAGTTTATGGACCGACATTCTTTAGATGGTTTTGTTTAGTTTTACCAGTTGCGTCCCAATCATCTATTTATGTATTTTTTAAATGAAATAAATGATATTTAATTAGTATAATATGTAAAATGCAGAATGATGTCGAGGCCAACTAAAAAAACTAATGAGGTAAACACACCACCAAATATATTATTGGTTTAATCCATTAGTAAAAAGTTACTTAAGAAAATAAAAGAAACAATTTAAATAAGCAATTGTATTATAGAAAACTCTAGCAATGATCAATTGACTACAATATTATGCTTAGGGATATAGACAAACAATTTGTGAGATAAACAAAATAAAACATGTTGCTTATAAGTGAGAAAAGTATGCATTGTAAAAGCAAATGCTTATACCATTCTAAAACTCAGTAAATTAGCAAAAAAAGTTCCACAAACCACACATTTAAGAACTAAAGTCTATCTCCAAATCACTTTTTCCAAGAAGAAAATTTTTCTCAAATTTATATAAGGAATAAATTCATTTACAAAAAAGAGTCATGCAGATGTAAAATCTAGAGCAGTGCTGGCCCATCGCTAGCCAATACAAAACAATCCCAAATGATAACTAGAAGAAATAGTCAAGTCGATACCAGCTTTGACAAGAGGATAACTATAAGAGGTAAAATAGTCAGTTTATAACAATGCTGTCAATGAACTACTAGTAAAGGGCTTTGTGACTTGAAGATATTAATTGAGGAGATGGGGCTCTCTATACCATTATCACAATGATAGACCGAGAGTCTCCCAGCCACTTCACTTAGTGCCCTTTTTGATAGGGCGTCTGCCTCTGAATTGTGGTATCTAGGAATATGATGGAAATTAACGTCGGTGAAGCAGTTGGCTAGCGCCAACGTTTGTTGCTTCCAACCTTCAATGTGGACAGATTGAAGATTGCATTTATGGTTAATCTAATCAATAATTACTCTTGAGTCTCTGAGAACTAGTAAGTGGTTTAAAGACCAGCTGGAAGCAAGAAAGAGAGATGCCCACAAACCCATGAGCTCAGCTTTGGTGTTAGAACCCGCACCACAGTTTAAAAACCAATTGGTGACCCTAGACGGATGAGACTTGAAAGTGCCTCCAGCCCCGCAGCAATGACCATTTGAAAGTGCTGTGCCATCAAAACAAATTAAAGTGGAACCAGGCTCCAGTGAGTAATCAATAGATTTAAAAAGTAAGTCTTTTAAAGTGGTCGGCTGCCATTGGAAAGTGGATAATAATCTGTGGAAGACTACATAGTAGGAGGGAGGTCAACCTTCAAAGAGTACCTGGTTGCGCTCAATCTAGGTCTGCCAACAAACATGAGCAAACAATGGGTGCGGGGTCGATCTGTCAGATAGCCAAGTTGCTAATCAATCGGAGAAGGAGTCGCCATTCCAGACCAACTGAAGAGAGAAATGCTGTGATAATAGGTTCCAACAATTGATTGAGAAAGTACAGTGAATCAAAAGGTGATGTATGTCTTTAGAGTCTTGTTTGCAAAGCGGGCAAATCCCGGGCCCCTGCCAGCCACGCCTACGGAGCGCCTCCCAGGTGAGCACCCTATCCTTTACGAATAGCCAAATAAATAGTTGGAGCTTGAGTGGTAAAGACCACTTCCAGATCTTAAGAAGCCACGACGTATCAACAACAATGGCTTGTGGTTGAAGGAGAGCCTCATATGCGTTTTTGACTGATAGGATACCCGAGGCGTCACCTCTGGCCCACAGGAGTGTGTCACGCGTGTTGTTTAGAGAGATACCTGCCGCAGTTTATTCCAAGGTAAAGGTGTCCCATTCCTTGGCTAGTGGATCCCGGAGCTGTAGAAGACTGCTATGAAGCTAGCGGTTAGGGAGGTGTGGGGTGCAAGCGACCACTTTCATTTGAGCAAGGAAACAGAAGTTTTGAGTAGATAGCTGCGTTATGAGTTGAGAAGAGAGGATTGAGCGATTTTCCAAGACGAGAATTTTATCCCTCCCAAGAGATATCTCAGTCCCCGCACCGGGTTTCCAATGAAGCCAGTGTAAGATCACCGGCGAGGCGGCGATCAGACCCTTCCAGAAGGGTGAAGCCCTTCTCAGTTCAAGTGACGGCTTCCGAAGCCAATGGAGAAGATGAAGGGATCCAAGATATTTGTCCAGGATGATTCGGTTCCAAATGATGTTTTGTGAGATAGCTCGCCAAAAAGAACAAGCCAGGAGTGTCGAGTTGAAGATAGAGAGATTTTTGAGCCCCCAGCCCCCTGCTTTTTGGGGCCTAGCCAGTGACTGCCAGCTGCACAGATGGAAACGACGTTTTCTAGCGAGATCGTTCCATAGGAAATTGAAAGAGAGTCTACGAAGCAANTGGGTGCGGGGTCGATCTGTCAGATAGCCAAGTTGCTAAGCAATCGGAGAAGGAGTCGCCATTCCAGACCAACTGAAGAGAGAAATGCTGTGATAATAGGTTCCAGCAATTGATTGAGAAAGTACAGTGAATCAAAAGGTGATGTATGTCTTCAGAGTCTTGTTTGCAAAGCGGGCAAATCCCGGGCCCCTGCCAACCATGCCTACGGAGCGCCTCCCAGGTGAGCACCCTGTCCTTTACGAATAGCCAAATAAATAGTTGGAGCTTGAGTGGTAAAGACCACTTCCATATCTTAAGAAGCCACGACGTATCAAAAACAATGGCTTGTGGTTGAAGGAGAGCCTCATATGCGTTTTTGACTGATAGGATACCCGAGGCGTCACCTCCGGCCCACAGGAGTGTGTCACGCGCGTTGTTTAGAGAGATACCTGCCGCAGTTAATTCCAAGGTAAAGGTGTCCCATTCCTTGGCTAGTGGATCCCGAAGCTGTAGAAGACTGCTATGAATCTAGCGGTCAGGGAGGTGTGGGGCGCAAGCGACCACTTTCATTTGATCAAGGAAACAAAAGTTTTGAGTAGATAGCTGCGTTCTGAGTTGAGAAGAGAGGATTGAGCGATTTTCCAAGAGGAGAATTTTATCCCTCCCAAGAGATATCTCAGTCCCCGCACCGGGTTTCCAACGAAGCCAGTGTAAGATCACCGGCAAGGCGGCGATCAGACCATTCCAGAAGGGTGAAGCCCTTCTCAGTTCAAGTGAAGGCTTCCGAAGCCAATGGAGAAGATGAAGGGATCTAAGATATTTGTCCAGGATGATTCGGTTCCAAATGATGTTATGTGAGATAGCTCACCAAAAAGAACAAGCTAGGAGTGTCGAGTTGAATATAGAGATATTTTTGAGCCCCCAGCCCCCTGGCTTTTGGGGCCTAGCCAGTGACTGCTAGCTGCACAGGTGGAAACGGCGTTTTCCAGCGAGATCGTTCCATAGGAAATTGAAAGAGAGTCTACGAAGCAAAATGATTATTTTGTTTGGGATTTGATCAAGTGTCATCCAACAGACAGCAAGGCCTTCAAGCACTGATTTGACAAGAATGAAACACCCACCCAGGGACAACCACTTATTACACTAGAAGCCTATTTTCCTTTCGAATAAAGCCACTAACCAGTACCAATCAGCAGAGGAGGCTACTCTCGGTTTCAGCCGGTAGCCCAGGTATCTAAAACCATCCTTTAGATCAAAAAAGGAGAAGGGGATGGCATTTTTGAAAAGCACAAGCTCAGCCTCTAAAAGACCCCAAAANCGGTTTCAGCCGGTAGCCCAGGTATCTAAAACCATCCTTTAGATCAAAAAAGGAGAAGGGGATGGCATTTTTGAAAAGCACAAGCTCAGCCTCTAAAAGACCCAAAAAATGAATAGTAGATTTTAAGGGGTTAATGGACAGACCCGAAACTGTGCAGAAGAGTTGAAGAACCTCGAAGATCGCCAGCCACTCCGGAAGGTCAGCTTTAGACATTAGGAGAATGTCATCAACAAACATGAGCTGAGTCATCCTGATGAGCATTGAAACCTTTATACCCGATATTCGGTTTTCGGAGATGGATTTGGCAAGAAGAAGAATAAGGCTATCCATGAGAAGAATGAAGAGGTAAGGTGAGAGTGGGCATCCTTGACGGAGCCCTCTTTCACTGTGAAAGAAGTTAGACGCCTCTCCGTTAATCAACACCACAAAGATAGCACTAGTGACGTAGGACATAATCTAGTCCGTGAAATTTTTGCCAAAGCCCACTGAGAGAAGGATCAGTCTCAAGAAAGTCCAGTCAATGCTGTCGAAAGCCTTTTTTAAGTCAATTTTCAAAATCAATGCCTTCAGATTTTTCTTTTTTATGGAGTGGATGCTCTCATGGGCAGCACCAATGGCATATTGAATTCTTCTACCTTTTAAAAACCCGAGCTGTTCAGCCGAAAGACTCCTTTCTAGAAACGGCTTCAACCGGTTTGAGATAACTTTAGATACTAACTTGTAAATAAGGTTGCACAAAGATATTGGTCTGAAGTCATTGAAAGTGACAGAATGATTTTCCTTTGGGATCAATACCAGGAAGGTGGAATTAATACTTTTATGTACCTTACCTTTGATGCGAGTTTCCTCCACCATCTGAAGGAGATCTGGTCCAACGAGATCAAAGAAAAAAGAGAAGAATTCTGATGTCCAGCCGTCGGGCCCTGGACTTCTCTCTTTTTTGAAGTGAATCAATATATCCTTAAGTTCAGGCAAGGTGACTAGCTTAAATAGGTCGGACGCTTCTGTGGCCGATACCAATTTCGGGAAGAGGCTAGCAGTGGATACTTTCTCAAGAAAAAAATGACTTTCGTTGGCTTTGAAGAGCTTACCAAAATAGGTGACAGCTTCTGCTTTGATTGCGTCTTGGCCTCGACTCATCTCATTGCATTCATTTTGAATTGACCAAATCAGTTTTTTGTTTCTGTTGTGGCTTGCTAACCTGTGAAAAAATTTGGTATTGGAGTCCCCCCATTTGAGACAAGTCGCTCGTCTTCGGAGTCTCCAGCTCCGTTCCTCTTCTCGCAGAAAGTGAGCTCTGTTTCTCTCTAGCATATTTAAAGAGTCGGAGTCCTCTGAAGACAGGTTGGTAGAGGTTGATCGAAAAATGAGATTATTAATCTCAGACTCAATGCTGTTTAATAGGGCCGTCTCCGACTCCTTCTTACGTTTGCTCCAGGACTTTGAGTGTGCTTTTAAAACCTTTAATTTCTAGGAAATTCTCAGTTGGGGATTACTTTCTCTAAGAAAGGATGAGTCTGTCCAGACAGAGTGTATAAGATCAGAGTATTCAACGGATGAAAGCCAGTGATGATTGAATTTGTAGGGATAAGAATTGTGCTTGAGGAGAAGATTCAGCTTTAAGATAATAGGCACATGGTCAGAATAGTATGGAAGCACCACCCACGAGGATGGGATGGTTGAGGAGGACATGAAATTATCAGAGATTAAAAAACGGTCAAGTCTTCTTGCAATAGCCTCATTCCCCGATCTCCCGTTACGCCAAGTGGGGATAAGTCTGGTCGGCAGAATATCTATGAGGTTATTGGACCAGAAAAGGTCTCTGTAAAAATCTACACTTGGTCTAGGCGTGGGAAGTCCGCCCTAGTGTTCATCTGCAGAGAGGGTGATGTTTAAATCACCTCCAAGAATGAGGTTAGGGATGGATAGAATCCCACTATTTGCAAGAAGAGTCCAGAACTGAAGTTTTGCCTGATAGGGGCCATATACATTTAAAAAAGCCAGTTCCTGGTTGGTATCCAAGCAACGGCCAACCAGCAATATGCCACCACAAGTCAAGAAGGGATTCAAGTCGAAGAAACCGGGGTCCCATGCCACTAGCATGTCGCCTGAAAGACCCATGGAGCTAACGGCCACAGAGACCCATGAAGGGTAGAGGGAGTGCAAGAAAGCTCTGGATTTTTGCTCAGTCGAGAGGGTTTCTTGAAGAAAAATGACGTCTAGAAAAGTGTTCTCAAGTAGATTATGGAAGGAAGCAGTTTTGAAGAGGCCTCCGATTCCTCATAAGTTTAAAGAGAGCACAATCATTATTTGGAGCAAGCTATGGCCTTCAAAGCTCTAAGGGCCTTTCCATCAAGTGTAGGTTTGATAGGAGTCGCTCGTGGAGTAATTTGTAAATCCTTCTTCTTTCTGGAGCTCCTCGTTTGTAGAGGGGAGAGCTCAATGCCCAGACCACGCGCCCAAGCAAAGTATTTTTGATCTTTGTCCGATAGATGAGTAGAAGAGGTGCCTGCAGCCGAGGATTGTGTGATGAGCTCTTTTCCCTGATAGATAGGTAACAACATAGCTGAGTCTGAAATATAAGGTGAAGGAGTTAAGGAACTTTGATCTGGTAGCAGAGTATCCTCGCTGTCGACTAGCTGGCCCATGCCAGGGAGAACAGATGGAGAAGCTGTAAGGTTTGTGGTAAAGGATGGTGAACTGGGCTGGCAGGCCAGTAATTTCGGAGAGAGAGTGTGCGTCGAGGAGGTTGAGGTATGCAGACCGGTTAGTTGGGAGGTCGGGGGGTGTGAAGGGGGAGTCGAGAGGTATCAGAAGTCGAAAGAAGTGTGCTGACAAGTGTGGGGGTCTGCGTATAGGGGGAGGGTTGTAGCGGCTCAAACTCAGGAGGGAGGGAAGTAGGGCGGTGGGAAGAAAGGAAAGATGAGCAATTGATGGAGTCTTTTTCAACACCAGTGAGAGAAATATAGAGGGAGGGACAATGATGAAATATTTTCGTCGTCAGGGGCTCTGGTTGTCTAGGTAGGGGGGGGGAGGGCGGCTCAGGGAGTGAGTGAAAGGACTCGAGAGAAGGATCAACATCCATGTACTCAGGGGGATTTAGAAGTAGGTCATATTCCTCGAAAAGTAATTTCCAGGACTTACCAGGGCAATTTCAACGCAGATGACCAGTTTCTCTGCAGAGGTTGCAGCGGAAAGGCAAACCGAGATAGTCCAGAGTCTGTAGAGTCTTTCGCCCTCTCCAATCGATCTCTAGATTTTCTAGCAGTCCAGCAGATATGTCCATCTCGACCAATACCCTACCCATTTTCTTCGAGGAGCCTGTGAGAGACAGAGGGTCGAAGGCAATGAACTTTCCCAACGAGTTACCAATAGCTTTGAAGGCTTCACTATTCCAGAAATGGAGGGGAAGACCCAGGAGCAACACCCAAAGGTGTCTGAGCTGGAAGTAGTCGGAATCGGGGTTGAAGGCCAAACACCAGCACTTAAGCATGAGGCTGCTTCCCCCAATGACCCAAAACGAGGATAATAACAGAGAGGCATCTTCGAGAGATCTGCAGAGGAATCCGAGCCAACCTTTTTTAAGGTACAATATTTCCGGGCAGTAGCCTAAGATCGGGGACCACTGCGATTTTGTCCAGTCCTCCAGAGATTGTGGGCTCATACTTTTGTATGAAATATGACCAACCAGGCCATTGAGAGACATCTTGCAGAGATCTTCTAAACTGACATCATCACCCAAAACCAACCGTCTGGTTTTCTTGTTTGATTTCCACACCTTGCAACCACAGGATACTCCACGGTGTGGGGCTGTAGGGACTCTATGAGCAACTGGGGAGTGAAGTCTACTAGGACAGTTGGAGCAGAGCCTGTCGGAAGCAGGAGGTGAAGAAATTAGGAGAGAGGCAGTTGACAGTGGATGAGAGCCTAAAGTAGCTAGGTCAAACGAGGAAGAGGAAGGGCAGTGTGTAATGGGTTTAGAGGGAAAAGACGATAGTCTTTTTTCCAGAGAGTCAACTTGTTCAAAAAAACCAGCCTGTTTCCAGATGTGTTCGTCAAAAGGCTGCATGAGAGCTTTGGTCAGAGAGTCCATTATAAAAAGTGCAAGGGACCACTACAGGCCCACTGGAAAGCAGCACGAATAGACAGAGAGGGACAGTGGGGGGGGGTTCGAAGAGAGGTCGCTGTAGGAAAGGTGTAGACTAGAGACACAGTCCAAGCAATGATGGATAGTACCAGTCCCTATCAAAACTAGAAGACAAAGGAAAACCGAGAGCTAAGGTTCGATAGCAGACTAAATACAAAACTGACAAAATACACGCCTTGCGGTAGAAAGGCTCCCAGCCCGAGAGTTTAAGGTGCAAATTTGGGGAGGACTGCTGAGGGACTAAGAGGTTCTGAAGATTCGAGGCCTCAGATCACCCTCCTGTTTACTGGTCGCCTGGATATCCATTTGGGATACTTGATTGAACATTATTGCAGAAAAAGATCTAGGAATAGATAACACTTACTAACTGATCACTTGGCTAGTAGTGGCTTCTCATTCATTAATGATCAGGGGATCAAATTTTGCTCAAAAATCCAAAGTGCTCAGAATTGCTTCAAATCGAATGAGAGCGTAGTCCTCATCATTGAGAAACTGGCGCAACTTGTTTGGGTTCAAACAAACGTCGGGAGCGAGAGATATCATGTTCTGTTCAAAATGGCAAACTGGCAAAAAAAAAGGGATGCTGATTGTACAGTCCGTACGGACGATGACGTGGCAGGACATATGACATGTGGCAGGTAGTTATTGGATAGTTGGCATGTGACATGGTTTGTTGGTAGTGAATGGGATGGTGACACGTGGCCCAATCAATGGCCGCCACGTGTAACCTGTTTGTTGGTTAAAATCTTTGCACTTGGTAGGAGTCGACCCCGAGGCCGCCCAACCGGCGCGCCTGCACATGTCACTTTATATATATATGCATTGCAATGTATTTAACATCGTATAAATGTGTGTTGGGGCGTGAATCAGGCTGAGGCTAAGCCTCGTTCCATGGTTACATATTGTATTCATACGACCGGTGCTACGGCAGATAGACCCATCGTAACATATGTTATAACCGTTTGAATATGCGTAGTTTGGTATGACACGTGACCAACGTATATGCATGTGGGTAATCCTTATGGTTATATCAATGGTTTTAAAACTTAAGTCCTGTTGTGTTATAGCGCGTGGTCATGTGATGACCATGTGCCCACAGGCCTTGGTAGTTAAGGTCGGCGCATAACCATTCGACAGTTTGGACCGATTGTGCGGTTGCACCTAGTGCCAATTTTTTACACTTTAAATTACATGCGGGATAGGTTGAGCCAAGAGAGGTGCATTTTGTAGATGTAGAGACAACAAGCTTGAAGGGGAGACTTCCAAGAAGCCTATCTACTTCAATTTTTGGCCAAACGAGGTGCCGAAAAAGCCCAGCTAGGGGTTTTTGGACGTTCTGAAGCCATTGGAGAAGTCTATTAGGCATTTTGAGCATTGTAAAGCACATTTTTGAGCACTTTGATAAAATAATACAAATGATCCATTGGAAGCTGGACCAGGAGATGTAGCCCAAGAGAGGGGTGAACTCCTTTATCATTTGCTGTGTTATGTGTTTTCTGTTCATTGATTATGCTGCTGTTTATATGCATCTTGAAT
>JASDQU010818562.1:11999-28623 GCA_032191745.1 Picea mariana | reverse complement strand
AGTATGGTGACTGGTGCCATTTGTGAATTTGAAGAAAATCAACGATTCCTTGGGCATTTGCAACA
Organism: Picea mariana; assembly: GCA_032191745.1. Classification (NCBI taxonomy): domain Eukaryota; kingdom Viridiplantae; phylum Streptophyta; class Pinopsida; order Pinales; family Pinaceae; genus Picea; species Picea mariana. The sequence goes on along the minus strand of JASDQU010818562.1, from coordinate 28,558 downwards.
CAACAAAGACACATCAATCACTAATGCAACAAAAGGCTTAAAGACATAAAGACAACTATGTACAATATAAACAATAAAATACAAGATCTCTAATGCTCAAACCCTCAAGCTTAAGCATAGTACTTCTTCAGGTAGATCACATTTATGAGCTCAGATAATACATTTCTTTCAAAATCTGTGAGCTCGTGGGATCCTTTCTCTAAAACCCATCACACGATATAATGGCTGAACCACATGGGGTTGAACTTTGCTTCCCCCAAGGCATCCTTGTCTTGGTCATAGAGCAATACAATATCTCCCTCGAAGAACACCCTAGGATAGACTGATTTATCATACTGGGACTTGACTCATTTCTTATGCGCTTCATTTTCTAAACTTGCATCTCAACATTGCTCATCAAGATGTTCAAGGTAAAATAGGTGTTCTTCTAGTTGAGTCATGTCCAGAAGGACTGGGACTGCTATTTTGAGTCAAGGAACTTCACATTCAATAGGAAAAACTACTTCCACTCCATGAATGAGTTGGAACAATGAGAAATCAATGGCAGTTTTCATTGAGGTCTAGTAAGCCCACAAGTCTAGATATATCATCAAGTGCTAGTTCATTCGAGTTGAATTAACCATTATTCTTAGTATCGTTTTTAATGACTTGTTGAAGGATTGAACTTGATCGTTATCCTGGGGATAGTAGGGACACGATTTTTTCTTCCTAAACCCCAATTTTGATGATAATTCCGACATTATGCAGTTTTGAAAGTGATTTCCATGGTCAGTGGCTATCTCTCTTGGAACTTTGAACCTAGCTATGACATGATTGAATATGAATAGTGTTTTTGTCTCCCCATCATTAGAAAAATTTGGCATAGCCTTGGCCCACTTAGTCATGTAGTCGACGGATACAATGATGTAACAATCCCCTCTAGTTGAATTCCAGTGGCATGTCATAAAATCTACCCCCCACTTGGTGAAGGGAACAACAATGATGACGGGAAACATTGGAGCAATATGTGCACACATTTTCTTAGTGAGAATTTGGCATGGATGACATTTCTTGACTTCTTGAACACAATCTTTAAAGATCATAGGCCAAAAGTATACTGGGTGCAAATTTTTTTGGGTTGTTTCCAACCCAAATAAGTGACCACCACTTTCTCCACTATGGCAGTCATTCAAAACAACCTCCTCTTCTTCAATATTTAAGGAACTCCTAAGGATCGATTCCACCCCTCACCAATAGAAAGTGTCAATGATAATGAGGTAGTTTTTCTACATATGATGGATCCCTCATCACTCATCTCTTGATCAGTTTAGAGGGAACTTCAGAGTTTGGAGATATATAAGTATATATCCATACCATGGATCAAACGAAGATATGAGGAAAATGTGCTCATCTGGAAATGAGTATGTCATTTCACCTTCCTCATTCTCTACTGGAAACTATGACATCATCTCATCTAAGACAAAATACTTTTTAGATTTCACAGATGAAAATTCCAAGTCAAACTATTGAAGCACAACAATCCACTTGTTGTACTTCCCACCAATAATTATCCTAGTAAAAACATATTGAAATGGATTGACCGTGGAAATGATGGTTTTCTTGTAACAAAATGTAATGTCAGAGCCACTGGACAGAATGAAAATCTACTAGTGCAAGTTTCTCTGCATGCTAATAATTGAGTTCAAGACCTATGAGAGAGTGGCTCAAGTAATAGATGAGATTCTCTTGGAGCTCATCATCCTCCTAAACTAGAACCATACCAATTGAAGACTCAAATGTTGCCAAATAAAACAAGAAGTGTCGATTTTAGTTAGGGGGTCTCAATAATGGATTCAAAACCAACACCTTCTTCAAAACATCAAAATAACATTGTGAAACTTTGTCCCAACAGAATGGGACCCCTTTCTTCAAAATGCGCATAAATACCTTTGTTATGTTAGCATAGCTCGGGACAAAAAACCTGAGGAAATTCACCTTTCCTTGTAGGCTCTTAAGTTGTCTAACTATACGTAGGGGAGGAAACTAAGTTATTGCCTCAACCTTCAAAGGGTCAACCATGATCCCTTTTTTCAAAATGATGAATCACAAAAGATGACCAGAAGTCACGGAACAAATACACTTGTGTGGATTCAATCAGATCCAATAGAAATGACATTGTTCAAAAACTAAGTGGAGGTGTAAGAGATGTTGGGCCCTCTTGCATGAGTGAGCTGTGAGATCGTCTAAGTATGCCTCTACTATTTGCTTCAAGTCATGAAAGGAAAAAATCATAGCCCACTAGAATGTTTCACTTTTTAATGTCAAACAAAATCTTCCTGTAAGCAACTATACCCCAAGGAAATAGAAAGGTCATCTTGTGTTGGTCTTTCGGGTGAATTTCAATTTGGTTGTAGCTAGAAAAACCATCCATAAACGAGAATGTTTCACTCCCCGTGCACTCATCCATGATCTAATCAATGAATGGTGTCGAGAAGTTATCCTTAAGACTTGCCTTATTCAAGTCCCTAAAATCCATGCAAAAACGGATTGTACCCTGCTTCTTATCAACGAGAATAGGGTTGAAGACCCATTATGTTAGAGGAATTGGGTAGATAAAGCCTACATTAAGAAACTTTTCAACTTCAAACTTTATTTTCACTGCCTTTCATGGGTTGACAAGTCTCACCTTTTGTTGAACTAGTTTTACATTTTCATATGTTCGAATATCATGTTGAACTATTCGAGGATCAATGCTGGGAGTTTCTTCATAAGACCTTGTGAACACATCTCGAAATTGTTTAAAGAGCATTGTTTATTGAGTGATCTCATCCTATGAGCATTCTTCTTTGATAAAGATGTTTTTGACAATTTCAATATCCTTTCAAATGTTAATCGGGATCGTCGTCGATATATTATCCATGTTTCCTTCGGCATAGACACCATGTCTGGCCAAGGGATTAACTACTCCATCAACACTTCCAAGAACAACTGACTTGAACTCTCCACTCTCAACTTGACTGAGTTCAGGGAGGAAATATGATCTATGATGCAAATCCTCCCAGGGCCTCTCGGCTCCAACCATCGCCTTGATAATTGCTTCATCTGAAGGGAAGATAGTATCCAAACAGTCTTGATAGATTGAAGAGTTTTGAGACCAGATAGGCTCAGGAAGGAGATCATCCTCCTCGGTAACTATTGGATTTTTATCTAGGTCTATTGTGGCCTGCTATATGGCTCGATAATCTATCTCAACTGCAGACAAAGTTTCCGCCATCCCGACATGAACTTGACCTTCAAACATACTAGATGGAAAGGGAAGGGTCCATGGCTCCTGTATATACATTGTTCTAAATGAAGTGACACTATTAACTAGAGTATCATGAACATACAAAATCGGTGTGGGAAATTCAAAAGATCCAATTATTAAAGGGTACATCCCACAATCGATGCTCTCAGTGGTCTATTGAGAGTTTTCAATCCAAGGGACAATAGTCCTTGGATTAGCTACCATGTTAGAAATGTTGGACACCACCTGATAGATAGTCACAATTCTTCCCTGATGGGGAAAACATATAATCTGAAAAACTATCGAGATGACACCTATCATGGAATAAGTCCAAATTATTCCTAATAAGAGATTATAGTCAAGCGGTGTGTCGACTAGTTCAACCTCTATGCAAATAGACTTGCCCCCTAGCGTAATCTGACATGAAGGAATCATACCATGTGGCCAAAACGGGCATCCATCGAAGGTAGTCAAGAGTTTAGGAGAAAGGGTAAGTTCAAGAGAACTGGTGGCTTTCCAGCATGATAAATAAATCACACACATGGAAGATCCTTCATCAATGATGATTCTCTTAATTAAGAGATTGTTACAAACAACTCCTATCTGAAAAGATACGTGATATGGAAGGTGTGGTCTCACATCGATAGCATCAAACTTCATTAATAGTTGACTAGCATATTTTGAATCTCCTATGGAAGATAACAATGCATTTTGCTATAAGGGGAAACTTTGGAGAACCTCCAAACAAGAAATTTCACAATGCATCTGACCCAAATCCTCCACAACTGAATAATTGGGAGCAACTTGTGCATTAGGTTTATGTGTTTTCCTTTGATAAGCACCCTTAGGTATGCACAAAGTTGTCTCTTTCTTAGGATTCTCTATGTGGAGAGGGGACTGATAATCTGAAGTTTTCTTACCTTTCTTAGTCAACTATGGGTTATCATAATTCTGATTTCTTGTCGACAAGTATACATATTTTAGCTTCAAATAGTTAAGCACGTTTACTACTCCTTTATATCCATCATAGGGGAGAGCAATTGAAGTGCTCGATTGTGGGTTGAAGTTGGAAGAACCAGATTGCAAGTTCTACCCTTGCGAAAAAGGGTTTGCAACACAACAAGTTGTTTTTGTTGATTCAACTTGATAATCCATTGGGCTTCTTCCATTCATGGGAATTGATGTGTAAGGTGATCGTCACCCCAAATATTACAAGGAAACTTCACCTTCCTTTTCTCATCCTTTGCCCCCTCAACATTTTTGTCTGAATTCTTATTATTATCCCCACCACATTTTTTACCCTTTCCATTTCTTTTCTCTCCAAGTTGTTGAGGACCCTTCAAAGTCTTCGTTGGCATAGAATGTACATCAGATTATTGGGTGGCAGGAGTGGTCAAGCTAGTGGTTGGACAAGCCACAGGTTGTTGGATAGCTATTTTTTTCATCTTGCTAGTGGCTAGATCTATAAGGTTTGACTAAGTAGAACCCACTATATCATCGTCATGTGGGTTGGACTTTGGATTTTCCAAGTCGAGAGTAGATCGCGACGTGTTCGACATAATATCATAGAGCATGCCTTACTGAGAGTATATAAGCTCTAATTGTTTCACCTGAAAGATTACATGTTCCTTTGAAAACACTCTTGAAGTTGTGACACCCTTCGAAATATACAGGAGTAAGGATTTCAGGAACCATTCAAGGAGGAACTTCGGTGGAACTGTAGCCTTAATCAGGCTCTTGCGTCTCCTCCATTCCCAAATGTGATCAGAAATGTGTGTGGCGTTGTCTTGTACAAAGTTAGCCAGCAATTATGTCTCGGCATTGTATCCAACAAGGAGTTGGAAGTGGTTTAAGAAAACCATGGATAAATCACTGAACAACGAGTACTTCCCACTGTCTATTTCAATATACCACTTAGCATTGCCTCCAGTGAGAGTGTGCTGGAAAAAACACAATATGATCGAATCATCGTTTAATGAGTTGGATGAGAACCACAAGAGGAATGTCATCACGTGGTCCTACAGGTCTTCATCACTTTTCCCTTCAAAATATGGAATGTCCGAAGTTAATTTAGTCAATACACAAGACAACTGGGGTCCTGATGAATAGGATCATTCATAAACTTTGAAAACTCTGACAAATGGAAAGCTACTAGAAATGGTAACCTAGGCTGCATTATTAACTGATGAGTGGCCTAAAGGGAAGGTCCTGGGTTATATCCATAACTAGGTTTCTAGAAAGAGTTTGTGATTGAACTAGAGCTTGGGATGAAACCTTATGGGCCTTGGTTAAATGGAGGAAAACCTCCACCTATCTGGTTCCCTAGAGGAAAATCAGGGTAACCACTTGCAGACTCCCCATGGAAAGGAATAAATCCTGGCACAAGGGTGGATTGATCTAGGAAAGGGATTTTCCCCTTGCAACATCCCTAGGAGGGGACTCCATTGGCCTTGGAGAGGAGTACTCTCCAAAGGTGCCCCTAGTGAGGACAAAGGTATTTTCCAGGGGGAATATTGACCTTGGATGGGTTGCTCCCTCCCGAAACTGTAGACATGGTGAAAGTGTTTCTCCCATACCCACTGTAAAGTGTGAATGGGGTTGAAGTTGATGGAATACTAGTGGATTTGGATCCACTACCCATAGAGGTTCCCTAGCCCCATGAGGGGTTGGGGACAAAAAATGGAACAGGTCCACTTCTAATGAATGGAGATGACGGAGGAATGTGATCTTTCCCCCAAGAAAAGTCTTGGTAGGGATATTGAGTTCTCCCCTCCCCAACATTCGATGACTAGGACATTGGTTGAGAACTCACCAATGCGTTAAGCATGTCCATTGATGACATTCTATGAAAGAAAGTGTTTGTTATTGATGCAAAATATGCAGCTGCACTCGAAACTCAAGTGGGACCAATAACCGACGAGAAAATATTGTTGGTTGTCCCAACAACATTGGATTGAACCAAAATTTTCATTTGAGTCGACATACCAGGAGGAAAGATCCCCCTGATAACTATCACTGAGGTGGGAGTTGCAAGGGTTCCTGACCCTGAAACTGGCGAAGTGTCATCCATAATGGCCCAATAGAGAGGCATACTATCAGTGAAGTGTGATCCTGGAGGTGGTACTTTTATGACCATAAATAGGAAAATTGAATGTAATGGAGAATTAACATGTGGAGAGAATTCCTCGGCTCTGAGATCCTCAACAATTACCTCCTATCATTATAGAACGTTAAATTTTGGAGAGTTATGGTGTATGATCTTGGTCTGGTTAAACTGTACGAAAGTGCCAGACTGATCAAGTCGATGCCTTTGTGGAGGTGGGGTAGAATTATTTCTAATATGTTCCTTGGGTGGAAGGCCTTGAATTCTCCTCGATATTTGAGGTAGTAGGTTGGCCACTTTGAGTGATTAGCTCTCAATTACAATTGGCTCTCCTTCTTAAGGTTGAAACTAAATTCACCAAACAAATGACTATAAATACCTAAAGACAAGACAAACACAAACAACTTTTTCAAGATTCCAACTCAAGTGGATTAAGTCTTGGGACCGGAAAAACTAAAAAAGTGGTCTCGGAACCTTCTGGACGAAGGAACGAGTTGATTAAGTCCCATGTAACAATGAACAAAGGTATGGGAAGTCATTATCTTGACCTCCACAGATCATCCTTATCTGGTGCAACTACCCACGCTTCTCAGGGCACCCTCCAGCAGTACCGAAGTCAAGGATGATTTTAAGGATGGAAATTTATTTTAAAATTTAGAAACCTTAGCGAATCTTACTAATTCTTCATATGCCTACTATAAATGTTTGGCGATAGTTTTGTAAAAAATATTCAAATTTCATGATATTTTTGTAAAAATATTTAAATTTCTAAGGATTTTATATAGTTTTTATAAAATTTTGGTGATTTTTAAGGTAAAATAAATTTATCTTATAGAATTTGGGCGAATAATTTTTAAAATAATGAATCTTGTTTTTGGAAAAACCATGGAAAATTATCCCATGAGCGAAATTTATACCCTAAAATCATCCATGACCGAAGTGCTTGATACAAAATCTTCCCCAGGTACTATGCCAAACCCTCGCAGTGACCTTGTGATATACCTAGGAAGAGAAAATATGGTTATCATCTCGTATTCGGTGCCCGGGGGGTACACTCGACATTCAAGATTGAATGTATGGGCATGGTAACTAAGATATAATATCTTACATAGGACTGACTACAAGAGGGCTAGTGTCACTTTAGAAAAATTTAAACTAGGTCAGAAGTTCCAGAGGACTGACTCCAAGAGGGCCAGTATCACTTCAAGAATACTTCAACCAGATCCAAAATTTGTAGAGAAATGATGCCAAATGAGTAAGTTTCACTTCAATAAAAACCCCCAATATACGATCTATCTACTACGTTCGGTCCAAATTTGGAGGGGAATTACCTCTGTTATTCCTTACGCAACCTCGTGTTTAATTCATGTGTTAGAGGAGCTTCAATACCAACCTATACGAAAAATTGGGTTGTACACTCCCTATCTCAAACAGTTATGTTTTTTTAGTGGCCTTGGATAAATTTACTCTCCAACCTATGCCAAGGCCCTAGCCTAAACTTGTTTGTTTACCCTAGAAAAATGATTTTTTCTAATAAAATTTAGTTACGAGTTCATTTTAATAAGTTGTTTTTACTCAAAATGGGTGTGGATGAAACTTTGGTGATCTTTTAGACTTGCTCCAAAATAAATGCAATATAAGAATACATAATTAGTTTATTCAAATGAAAATTGATGCAACAACACTTATGAAGAAAATTATTTTCTTTTTCAGATGAAAACTAAAGTTTGAGTGCAAGATTTAGAACACCTCAAGATGCAAATGCATACAAGGATGCAAAACTTGTACTACTGTATTTTTTTTTTTAATAAAATAAAAAAAAGGTTACCACTACCAAAGCATAATGCAACCACCTGAATGATAAGTAACTACCTCTTTTCTTGCAAAGATTAAAAGCAAGGTTTCAAGAAATGAGAAGCAAACAAACAAGCAGGCATTTTTTGATATTTTTCATTTACAAAAGAAAAAATAAGCATAGGAATACAAGTTTTTTTTTTCTTTTTGAAACAAGGCAAAAAGCAGGAAAAAATACAAAAAGCGTTCAGCCAAGATGACACTAAAAAGACAGTGAATCGGGATATGCAAACAAACAAGGTTGTTCCTTGAGTCTACCTAACAAACCTTATACTAAACAATATCAACAAATCTTTTAGTCTTTTTTTTAGGTCAAACATTGAGAACTTAAAAGAGAGAAATCAAACAGAGACTCGGGACAGTCCAGGTGATTGATCCAACCCAGCATTCAACCCAAAAAGGAAGAGAAATTTAAAAAAATTCAACTTCAAATAGGTATGAAACTATTACTAGAGAAACTCATGGATATCTGAGGGATGTAGAGATTCAAATCATGGATGTACGCTGGCTACAAAGATGCAAAGTGTGGATGGTAAGGTAAGGTCAGAAAAATAAAAAAGGACACTCAAAAACAAAGGGCTTCAGGACCTAGCAACAAGTCCTATGAGGATAAAAGACTTTGTAAAATACTCAGAAACTAACAGAAAAGGACAAAGAAATCAAGCAAGACACCTCAACCAAACTAACCCAACTAGGAGTATCCTTAGTGAGTCACCAATTCCGATTAAGGGATTTTTCCCTCGTGATATTGGGTCAGGATCATAATAGATCAAGACTGAATAGAGAATATATATATCTCCCCCCTAGAACAAGCACACAACACTAAAAGAATAACTAATTTATTAGGAGAAGTTAGGGAAGGAAGAGGGAGAAAGGACTCGCCTTATATCTCGTGTGTCATGTCCATCCTACTCCTTGTCTTAACAATCTCTAGATCCTTTGTTGGAAACAACCTGCAAAATGGACACAACAATATAGTTGCTATGAAGGTAGTTACACTATAAAAGAGTATACATTCCATATATCATATTCAAAGTAAACTTAACAAAACAATACATACAATGAACACATGATAAGAGGGAAAACAAACTCTTCTATTAACGCCAAATCAAAAAGGTAAGTTACAACCAGGTCTCGCCTTTGGCACCACCTTGAAACCAACTGTTTGAGTTCCTCCAAGAATATTGCAAGTATCAACTCATACACTATTCTCTTCCTTGAATGACCAAAGTAGGGATAAGGATACACCCTATAGCCATATAGATAGGAAAACGATGTTGGAAAATGAGTTTCCAAATAAAAGGGGGTTTTGCTCAAAGAATCATAGGAGGGGGAGGCTTGCTAACAATTGGCAACATAATATTGCACCAAGGGACTTTCCCATGTATTATCCCTCAATGGTTATTTTATATCTTCCCCAAGAGGTTGGGGGAGTTGGATTCCATTGTATATTGGTAGGGGATGTTCGGAAACGAGCCCAACTGAAAAACCTTCCCAAAAACATGAAATTGTTTTATTTTTTACATTTTTTGAGGACATCTGTAGGTTACAAACTAGGAATTCATGGATATATGCACTTTTTATCAAAGGAGCCCATGGATATGTGAAAAATACATTATTCGTAGATCATTTTCATGAGACAAGTTTGGGAAAATGTTTAGCAAGCCAAGCGAAAGGGTTAGGCCATGGCACAAATGCATAGATGTGGAATTTTGTGCTATAACACTGTACCATTGGATTCCTCTCTTCACGTTGATTTTTTTTGTGCCCCTCTCTCATAAGCCTTTTTTTTCTATTGTCCCACACACTATTTCATAATTCATTTCATATGAACCCACCAACCCTATTCTTTCCTACATACCTCCCAAATGGCCCACACCCGCAACCAAGATATTGACCAATGTCTCACTACCTTAGGCCAAGCCCACGAGTAGAATAGTAAATATATGTCTCACCTTACTTCAAATATTGCTACCATAAATTCCTAGCTCACCCAACTAGACACCATAAATTCTCAGCTCATCCAACTGGACACCCTCTCTAATGTTGTGGTAAAATTGACAACAGTGATTAATTAATCACACATTACTACCTCCCTCGCATAAGATTTAGACCAAGGGGGTACTGAATCATCCCATTTCATGGCCTCTCATTCTACCCACCTTACTCATGATATATGTCTTCCCAAAGTTGAGGTGAATAAATTCGATGGCTCAAGCTCCACAGGTTGGGTAACTCAAATGGAAAATGATTTCTCCTTGCATGGTATCATTGATGACTTTATCAAACTTCATATCGGTGTCCTTTATTTGGATTCTCAATGATGGAAATGGTAGAAATGGCACAAAATTTCACATAGAGGGTATATTTCTTGGACCCAATTTGGTGTAGACCTTTATGAACGCTTTGACACAGAAACACATCATTTGGGTTGTTTGACCAAGCTTTAATAGTATCGTACAATTGAAGAATACATCACTTCTTTTAAGAAATTGGATTTCCTAATTGAAGGCATGTCCGACACCTTCTTCCATGAATTATTCATTAGTTTCTTAAGGATGACATATGAACTCATGTCCTAATGGATCGACCCAGACTTGGATTGAAGCTACTCACTGCACCAAGAAATCACAACGGGTAGTCTCTTCTCAAATCAGAAATCCAACCTTTATTCTATATTTCTGACCCACCAATCCATCCTCTCCTTCCCATCCTCTTAAGATCCATAATTTAACCCAGGCCTCGAAATGGATGAATGCCAACATAAGTTTATTTGTTATAAGTGTGATGAAAAATATTTTCTAGGCCACAAATGTAAGGAGAAAAATATTTTTATGGTCATCTCTGAGGGAATTTTTGAAGAGGATGGTGATGTTTCCTCTTATGAAGTGTTTCCCTAGACCAGTGATCATAGCTCACCCTCTGATCCATTAGAAGTTGAACCACTTATCTCTTTGAATGCTCTCACCGGTATCTCATCTCCCCAAACCCTTGAGTTAATTGGCTATATCAAGCATAGGAATGTCATTATCCTAGTCAGCAGTGGAAGAACACATAATTTTATTCATCATTGAATTGATCAATAGACCCTATGCTATATTCGTGTAGTCAATAAATTTCAAATAATGATTGCTAATTGTAGTTCCATGAAGTGTGGGGGTCATTGCGAAAATGTGTGCCTGCAAATTGCTCACTATAACCTGAAATACTTCATGTTTTCTATTGAAATGGGTGGTTTTGACATTATTATGGGTGTTGAATGGTTACACATGCTATGCCCCATCACCATGGACTTCAGGTAATTAACCATGAGTTTCCAACATTATGGAAAATAGTATCAGTTCCAAGGAATCATGGTAGGTTCGCCCTAGATTATCCTTTCACATAGGATGGAAAAACTCCTCAAAAAATTCTCTTCCAACATGATCTCCCAATTCCATTCCATTCAAGAATTTGAGATCTCCTCACCCACTATTCATATCAAACTACATTTTATCCTTTGTAAACATCGATCTATTTTTGACAACCCTCAATGACTCCCACCTTCCCATGCCCCCCCTGATCATTCCATTCCACTTGTCCCTAGTAGTCTTCCTCCTAATTTCCACCCTTATCATCACCCATTTTACCCAAAAAATGAAATAGAGAAAATTGTTCAAGAATTGTTAGTTGTGGGTGTCATCCATCCTAGTAGCATCTCTTATTATTATCCCATTGTCATGGTACTCAAGAAATAAGGTATGTGGTGCATGTGCCCTAATTTTTTATCCCTCAAAAAAATTAGCATCAAAGATAAATTTCTTATTCTCGTCGTTTATTAAATTTTGGGTGAACTTGGTAGTGCTCAATTCTTTACCAAACTTGATTTTCATTCTAGATACCACTAGATCTGTCTGAAGGAAGCCGATATTCCCAAAACTTCATTTCATACTCATTAATGCCATTATGAGTTCTTAGTCATGCCCTTTGGCCTATGTAATGAACCCTCCACTTTCCAAAGCCTCGTGAATCATGTATTCTGCCCTTTCCTCCTTCAATTTATACTGGTCTTCTTTGATGATATCCTCATTTATAGTAAAACTTGGCAAGCCAATATTACCCATGTGGATCAAGTCATACAATTACTCTCTCAACATAAAGGCTTTCTCAAACAGTCTAAATGTTCTTTTGGGACTTCTGAAGTAGAGTACATGGGCCATATTCATGGTAAGGATGGTGTCCATGTAGATTCTAAGAAAAAGAAACTATGAAGGATTGACTTCATCCTAAAACTCTTAAAATTTTGAGAGGTTTCCTTGGTTTGACTAGATATTATCACAAGTTTGTTCAAAATTATGGAAAAATTGTAGCCCCACACATTTATCTCCTTAAAATTAATTATTTTAGTTGGACTCTTTCCATTGATCAATCCTTCAAAGCTTTAAAAGAGGTTATGTGTAACTCCTATTTTGGCACTACTCAACTACATAAAGACTTTTGTTTTGGGATTCAACTCTTCTGGGAAAGACATTGGGGTCATTCTCATGTAAGATTTTTGACCTTTGGCTTTCACCAACAAACAAATTTTTGAGAGACACTTGGTGATGCAGGAGCATCGTCAACATCAAGTGAGCGTGGGGGCAAGCGCCACACATTTTGAGCATATGTTAAATTGTTTAAACTTTTGAAAAGGGATGTGCCATCTTAAATGAAGTCATTTAAGAAGAGACGTACCTGGTGTAATGAAATTAGACCTCGAGTCATACGCTCTCGTCTGAAGTAGAAGAAGGCATTTATGTAAGTAGGTAGAATTTAATATTAGATTAGACAGTTTTAGAAGGAGTGGAGGGAAAATGGATATAGACACCCTCACTGTGAATTGTAATATTATTCAGGAATAGTTAGAAGCATCGGAGCATAGAAGAGAAGTAGAGAGTTGTGCAGAAACACCCATGTACTGATATTTGGATTAATAGAGAAAGATTGGTTCAAATTCATGGTTTTGTGTTGTTCTTTGTGTATTGATATTATGCTCTTGAATTTTTGCTTCCTGGAATACATTTTCTTTTATATGCTGTGTATGTGATTTCATGGTTTGAGTTTGAAGTCTGAAGGAAGAGGAAATGAGTTTCAATTGTTTCTCTATCTGAGCAAGGATTCCTGCAAGGAGTGCAGTTGAAGTCGTCTGCAAGGAGTGCGTTGACAGAAAGCTCAGATAGTTTAACTCTTGTTCTCACTCACCCAAAAGTGAAATTGGGTTATACGAGCCGTGCAAGGAGTGCACGGGCTAAGGAGGGTCTCAGTCGTGAATTTGAGCGAAGTATTGAAGGACTGTTGTAGGCGTGCGTAGAGTCAAGAGAACTCAACACTAGGGAGTGGTTGAGAATTGCCGCAAGGATTGCGCGCAAGAGTCTTTGTAAAGAAGAAGAGTTGTGTGGAAGCTCAAGAGGGATAAGGCTTTCAAGTTTGTCGAAGGGAAGGGATCGACGGTTAGGAATTGGCAAGGAGGATTATCGAAATCCTGTCAGTCGTTAGATCTATTAGAGGAGTGAGGAGGTTACGGCTGTGTCCGGAGTTCAAGATCCATAGATTGTGGACCGTCAGATCTCGTTAAAACACCCGTCAGTCGTTGGATCAACCAGGAGTTGCACAGAGTTTAAACCTCATGAACGGGAGGAGGAAAATCCCGACGAGAGGTGAGGCCATCGGGATTTTGGCATTCGCGAAATCGGGAGTCACGAGGATGAGTGATCGGGAATTTTTCATAGTGAAAATTTCGGAGTAAATCTGAGCCGTCCATCTTGAGGAGACAGGTGGCAGTCATCAAGAGCCCATCGATGTTTCAGTGATCGGGGTTCTAAGTCAACAAAGGAATTGTGGACATCGGGCGTCGGAAGTCTCGAAACCCTGAGATAGAATCAGGACCGTCCATCTTAAGAGGATACGTGGCGAGAATCCAAGCCCTTGGAAAAAGTCCCAAAAGGAAGACTCCATCGGAGTTTCAGGATTCGGAAAATCGAGAGTTCTGAAGATAAAGGATCGGGAAAATCCAAGTTGGAAACCCTGTAGCTGATCGGAACCGTCCATCCGTTGGGACACGTGGACAAGATCGGGAGTCCATCGACATTTCGGTCATCGGGACTCATATAGGTAAGTGTTTTGGTTTGCAGATTGGCGAAACAGCGAGGACCGATCTGAATCGTCCATCCACTTGGGAGGCATTTCAGAAGATCTGACGAAGTCGGGGTTCACGAGAGCAGAAGATCGGGAATTTCTATAGGAAAAATCCCGGGAAGATCAGAGCCGTCCATTGATTGGGATGCGTGGTGGAGATCGAAGGCATCGGGATATCCGGCATCGAGAAAATGGGGTTCCTGAGGACAAGAAAGTTGGGACATCACAAGTTGTGAAACCCTAGAGAAATTGGGACCGTCCATCAAGAGGAGGACATGTGGCAGAAATTGGCACCATCGAGAAAAGTTCCGACAAGGAGGTCGCCCATCAATGTTTAGGTCATCGGGATATCGGGGATCCCGGTGACAAAGTGTTTGCACATTGTGAAATCGTGAACCGTGAAACCCCGACGAGGAGGAAGGTGCCACCGTGCGGCCAGCTGTCAGCACGTCGGAAAGTAGGGAAGCACCATTGTGGGAGCCAGCTATCAGCCTGGCGGAGAATCGGGGTTCAAGGGATCACGAATTCTGAGGGTGAGTGCATTTTGGCATTAGAAACCCCGTAGCCCCCACGAGGGATAAGACTGTGGTCATGGGCTAACGGTCACATGGGCCAAAGCCTATAGCCAGGCGGGCTAACACATAAAGGGCACGTCGGGATTCGGGGAATCATGAGTCCTGAGGGCATGTGTATTTCAACATTGGAATGCTTGAAACCCCGATGGGAGTTATGATTGCGGTCATATAGAGGAGATCACGTGGACAAAGGCTTAGCCTGGAGGGCTAGCGGGAATTTGAGCGCATCGAGGTTTTGAAGTCAGAAAACCTGACAAGAATAAATATAAGGCTGCGGTCTTATAGAAAACGGTCATGTGGACTAAAGGCTTAGCCAGGTGGGGCTAAGGTAACAAAGGAGCGCATCGAGGATCGGGGATCGGTGATCCAAGTTGTTTGAACATCACGGGTGTCAAGATCCCGATAGATTGAACCCCGATAACAAGAAAAGGCCAGCATTGATTTCCCGATAGAAGAAGGGGAGATCCCGTGAGAGATTTCTGTGGGTGGAAAAATTCCCGATAGGGAATTAGAAGAACCTTTCAGTTCTTCGGGCCGAGGATGGAAGAAAGATCTTGTGAGTGGACGTGCCTAGCGAGTGCGCCTGCGTCAAGTGGTATCAGAGCATAGAAAAACTTCTTTGCTTTCTGAAGCAGGGAGAAGGAGAATTTCACCATGCCGCCGAGGAGAAGGGATAGGCAATCACCCGATTCAGAGGAAGAAAGGGAGGTGCCCAGAGGTAGGGGTAGGCAAGTGTAGAATCCAGACATGGAGAGAGAAGTGCGTAATCTTCGTGCCAGAATGGAGGACATGGAGACATCACAAAGGCGAAAAGCTGATGTAGGAGATATCAGTGAATCCAAAAATGAAGATAATGTTGGACATGGAGAAGAAGAAATCCCAGCGAAAGATGCAGCAAGTGAACGCTTACCTAAAGTTGTTGCAAGAATGAGTACAAAGGTGAAAATGGACATTCTAGTTTATGAGGGAAATCTGGATGTAGAAGAGCTTCTAGACTAGATTAGAGCTCTGGACACCTATTTCGACTATGAATATATTGAAGAGGACAAGAAGGTCAGACATGTCGTCACAAGATTAAAAGGACATATAGCCTTGTGGTGGGATGAACTACAAGCTGACAGACATTGCCAAGGCAAGCAGAAAATTAAGAGCTAGGACAGGATGATTGCAAAGATGAAGGCAAAATTCATTCCCAGGGACTATCAAATTTCTATGTTCAAGAGGATGCAGAACCTGAGATAGAAGCTAATGACAGTAAAGGAATATACTGAAGAGTTTTACAGGTTGAATATCAGGGCAGGTCATCGCGAAAGCAATGATGAAAAATTTTCCAGGTATATGAATGGCCTGAGATATGAGATTCAGGATGAAATGAGCATGGCAACCATCCGAACGGTAGAGGATGCTTATCAAATGGCTTTGAAAGTGGAAGATAAGCTGGGCCGAAAGCAGAGTCAAAGAGGCTGAGGCAGAAGTCAGCCCAGAGGCAAAACAGTTGCCTAGGAAAGAACCCAGAAGCCCAGAGAAGACTGGAAGAAACCTCAGACTCGTACTGAGAGAGGTGGAAGTTCGCAGTGAGGGTGATACGCAGAGCAAAGAGAACAACATC
>JASDQU010818562.1:0-11949 GCA_032191745.1 Picea mariana | reverse complement strand
CTTCAAATAGGTCTGAAACTATTACTAGAGAAACTCATGGATATCTAAGGGATGTAGAGATTCAAATCATGGATGTACGCTGGCTACAAAGATGCAAAGTGTGGATGGTAAGGTAAGGTCAGAAAAATTAAAAAGGACACTCAAAAACAAAGGGCTTCAGGACCTAGCAACAAGTCCTATGAGGATAAAAGACTCTGTAAAATACTCAGAAACTAACAGAAAAGGACAAAGAAATCAAGCAAGACACCTCAACCAAACTAACCCAACTAGGAGTATCCTTAGTGAGTCACCAATTCTGATTAAGGGATTTTTCCCTCGTGATCTTGGGTCAGGATCACAACAGATCAAGACTGAATAGAGAATATATATATCTTCCCCCTAGAATAGGCACACAACACTAAAAGAATAACTACTTTATTAGGAGAAGTTAGGGAAGGAAGAGGGAGAAAGGACTCACCTTATATCTCGTGTTTCATGTCCATCCTACTCCTTGTCTTAACAATCTCTAGATCCTTTGTTGGAAACAACCTGGAAAATGGACACAACAATAGAGTTGCTATGAAGGTAGTTACACTATAAAAGAGTATACATTCCATATATCATATTGAAAGTAAACTTAACAAAACAATACATACAATGAACACATGATAAGAGGGAAAACAAACTCTTCTATTAATGCCAAATCAAAAAGGTAAGTTACAACTAGGTCTCGCCTTTGGCACCGCCTTGAAACCAACTATTCGAGTTCCTCCAAGAATATCGCAAGTATCAATTCATACACTATTCTCTTCCTCGAATGACCAAAGTAGGGATAAGGATACACCCTATAGCCATATATATAGGAAAAATATGTGGGAAAATGAGTTTCCAAATAAAAGGGGGTTTTGCTCAAAGAATCATAGGAGGGGGAGGCTTGCTAACAATTGGCAACATAATATTGCACCAAGTGACTTTCCCATGTATTATCCCTCAATGGTTATTTTATATCTTCCCCAAGAGGTTGGGGGAGTTGGATTCCATTGTATATTGGTAGGGGATGTTCGAAAACGAGCCCAACCGAAAAACCTTCCCGAAAACATGAAATTGTTTTACTTTTTACATTTTTTGAGGACATCCGTAGGTTACAAACTAGGAATTCATGGATATATGCACTTTGTATCAAAGGAGCCCATGGATATGTGAAAAATACATTATTCTTAGATCATTTTCATGAGACAAGTTTGGGAAAATGTTTAGCAAGCCAAGCGAAAGAGTTAGGCCATGGCACAAATGCATAGATGTGGAATTTTGTGCTATAACACTGTACCATTGGATTCCTCTCTTCGCATTGATTTTTTTTCGTGCCCCTCTCTCATAAGCCTTTTTTTTCTATTGTCCCACACACTATTTCATAATTCATTTCATATGAACCCACCAACCCTATTCTTTCCTACATACCTCCCAAATGGCCCACACCTGCAACCAAGATATTGACCAATGTCTCACTACCTTAGCCCAAGCCCATGAGTAGAATAGCAAATATATGTCTCACCTTACTTCAAATATTGCTACCATAAATTCCTAGCTCACCCAACTAGACACCATAAATTCTTAGCTCATCCAACTGGACACCCTCTCTAATGTTGTGGTAAAATTGACAACAATGATTAATCAATCACACATTCCTACCTCCTCTGCATAAGATTTAGACCAAGGGGGTATTGAATCATCCCATTTCATGGCCTCTCATTCTACCCACCTTACTCATGATATATGTCTTCCCAAAGTTGAGGTGAATAAATTCGATGGCTCAAGCTCCACAGGTTGGGTAACTCAAATGGAAAATGATTTCTCCTTGCATGGTATCATTGATGACTTTATCAAACTTCATATCGGTGTCCTTTATTTGGATTCTGAACGATGGAAATGGTGGAAATGGCACAAAATTTAACATAGAGGGTATATTGCTTGGACCCAATTTGGTGTAGACCTTTTATGAACGCTTTGACACAGAAACACATCATTTGGGTTGTTTGACCAAGCTTTAATAGTATCGTACAGTTGAAGAATACATCACTTCTTTTAAGAAATTGGATTTCCTAATTGAAGGCATGTCTGACACCTTCTTCCATGACTTCTTTATTAGTTTCTTAAGGATGACATATGAACTCATGTCCTAATGGATCGACCCAAACTTGGATTGAAGCTACTCACTGCACCAAGAAATCACAACGGGTAGTCTCTTCTCAAATAAAAAATCCAACCTTGATTCTATATTTCTGACCCACCAATCCATCCTCTCCTTCCCATCCTCTTAAGATCCATAATTTAACCTGGGCCTCGAAATGGATGAATACCAACATAAGTTTATTTGTTATAAGTGTGATGAAAAATATTTTCTGGGCCACAAATGTAAGGAGAAAAATATTTTTATGGTCATCTCTGAGAGAATTTTTGAAGAGGATGGTGATGTTTCCTCTTATGAAGCGTTGCCCTAGACCAGTGATCATAGCTCACCCTCTGATCCATTAGAAGTTGAACCACTTATCTCGTTGAATGCTCTCACTGGTATCTCATCTCCCCAAACCCTTGAGTTAATTGGCTATATCAAGCATAGGAATGTCATTATCCTAGTCAACAGTGGAAGAACACATAATTTTATTCATCATTGAATTGATCAATAGACCCTATGTTGTATTCGTGTAGTCAATAAATTTCAAATAATGATTTCTAATTGTAGTTCCGTGAAGTGTGGGGGTCATTGTGAAAATGTGTGCCTGCAAATTGGTCACTATAACTTGAAATACTTCATGTTTTCTATTGAAATGGGTGGTTTTGACATTATTATGGGTTTGAATGGTTACACATGCTATGCCCCATCACCATAGACTTCAGGGAATTAACCATGAGTTTCCAACATTATGGAAAATAGTATCAGTTCCAAGGAATTATGGTAGGTTCTCCCGAGATTATCCTTTCACATAGGATGGAAAAACTCCTCAAAAAATTCTCTTCCAACATGATCTCCCAATTCCATTCCATTCAAGAATTTGAGATCTCCTCACCCACTAGTCATACCTACATTTTATCCTTTGTAAACATCGATCTATTTTTGACAACCCTCAATGACTCCCACCTTCCCATGCCCCCCATGATCATTCCATTCCACTTGTCCCTAGTAGTCTTCCTCCTAATTTCCACCCTTATCATCACCCATTTTACCCAAAAAATGAAATAGAGAAAATTGTTCAAGAATTGTTAGTTGTAGGTGTCATCCATCCTAGTAGCATCCCTTATTATTATCCCATTGTCATGGTACTCAAGAAATAAGGTACGTGGTGCATGTGCCCTAATTTTTTATCCCTCAAAAAAATTACATCAAAGATAAATTTCTTATTCTCATCGTTTATTAAATTTTGGATGAACTTGGTAGTGCTCAATTCTTTACCAAACTTGATTTTCATTCCAGATACCACTAGATCTATCTGAAGGAAGCCGATATTCCCAAAACTTCATTTCATACTCATTAATTCCATTATGAGTTCTTAGTTATGCCCTTTGGCCTATGTAATGAACCCTCCACTTTCCAAAGCCTCATGAATCATGTATTCTTCCCTTTCCTCCTTCAATTTATACTGGTCTTCTTTGATGATATCCTCATTTATAGTAAAACTTGGCAAGCCAATATTACCCATGTGGATCAAGTCATACAATTACTCTCTCAACATAAAGGCTTTCTCAAACAGTCTATATGTTCTTTTGGGACTTCTGAAGTAGAGTACATGGGCCATATTCTTGGTAAGGATGGTGTCCATGTAGATTCTAAGAAAAAGAAACTATGAAGGATTGACTTCATCCTAAAACTCTTAAAAGTTTGAGAGGTTTCCTTGGTTTGACTGGATATTATCACAAGTTTGTTCAAAATTATGGAAAAATTGTAGCCCCACACATTTATCTCCTTAAAATTAATTATTTTAGTTGGACACTTTCCATTGATCAATCCTTCCAAGCTTTGAAAGAGGCTATGTGTAACTCCTTTTTTGGCACCACTTGACTTCATTAAGACTTTTGTTTTGGGATTCAATGCTTCTGGGAAAGACATTGGGGTCATTCTCATGTAATATTTTTGACCTTTGGCTTTCACCAGCAAACAAATTTTTGAGAGACACTTCGGAAAAGCCACCTATGAAAAGGAAATGTTGGATATTTTTCATGTAGTGGATTTCTAACGTCCTTACTTTCTTATGAAACACTTCCAAATTAAAATTGATCATCGTAGCCTCAAATATTTTTTTGAACAAAGAATTCCATCCCCTTGTTTGACAACACAGGTATTCCAACAGAGGATGAACACCTCCAGTAACTACTCACACAACCATATCAAAGATCAACACAACGATGTTTTGATGTGGTAAAACCCCTATGGGGAAACATCCATGACCCCAGCCAACACAGCCACTTGGAGCAGTTTATTAATGCAAAAGAAAAAGATTATAGAGAGATTTTACAATAGAGTTTCTCACAATCGATCATCAGCAAATGACCCTCTATGATCTTTAAATAGAGATCATGGACCAATTGGGTGTTAATCCATAGATCAATAGCCATTAATATCAAGGAGAGTATGAACCGTTGGATCACTCTATGTTGGGAACATATCGTGACCGTCAAATTTCCTAACTACAAATACATATTAATGCATACTAAAGAAATACACTTTTACCTAACGACACATTAGACCAAGTAGATCTTAACTAACTCCTAAGTGNTAGGGAAAAAGAGCACTTCAATAACTTGATCATGAATGAGCTTTCTGATGAATTACATGTGTATCTCAGTGTGCTTGTTGTGTTGATGTTGAACTGGGTCTTTTGCGAGCTTGATGGCACTTTGATTGTTGCACCAAAGGCTGGTTGGATGTTGCTACTGGAATACAAACTCTAAAAGGATCTGTCGAAGCCATAAGGCTTCATTACTTGCATTTACAGTTGCTCTGTACTCTGATTCTGCTGATGAAAGTGAAATAGCCTATTGTTTCTTACAGGCCCAAGTGATAGGTCCTGAACAAAGGCTGAAAACATAACCAGCAGTAGACTTCCGATCATCAGGGTCGCCAACCCAATCTAAATCAGTGAAACCAACTAATAAAGGAGTCCTCCCTGAACTATAATGTATCTCAAACTGAACTGTACCATGGATATAACAAAGCATCCTTTTAGATTCTTTACAATGGATTTCATGGGGTGTTTTCATATATCGAACAACAAGACCAACAACAAAGGAAATATTGGGACATGTATGAGTCAAGTATAAGAGGCTACCGACTAACTGACGGTACAAGGTGGCATCAACTTTGGGAGAAGTACAGGTGGCAGTAATCTCGACTCCAGACTGGAAGGGACAAGGGGTTGGTTTACAATCATCCATGTGAAAGTGATGAAGAAGGTCACAAGCATACTTAGATTGAGAAAGAAAAATTCCTTCATTGGTTTACAAAACTTGGAGGCCAAGGAAATAGTGCAAAAAACCTAAGTCTTTCATTTCAAATTTCTTCTTAAGGATAGTTTTCACATGGTTTAAAAGTTTTGAGTCACTACCAGTAAGGATAAGGTCATAAACATAAAGGAAAAATATTATGAGATGGCTTCCTACTTTCTTGGTATAGACATTAGGATCAGAATGGCATTTAGAGAATTTGGTGTCAATAAGAAAGTTGTCCATTTTTTCATACCAAGCTCGGGTAGCTTGCTTAAGACCATAAAGAGATTTCTTAAGGTGACAAACAAGGCTAGAGTCATCCTGGATATAGCCAAGAGGTTGTTCCATGTATATTTCTTCTTGAAAATCTATGTGCAAGAAGTCAGATTCAACATACATCTGATGGACCTCCCATTTATGTGAGGCAACAAGTGAAAGAACAAGGCGGATGGAATTCATTTTGTCTACAGGGGCAAAGGTTTCATTATAGTCAATTCCTTCAACTTGGGAAAATCCTTTGGCAACTAACCAATATTTATTTCTTTCAACACTTCCATCTTATGCATACTTAGTTATGTAGACCCATTTACATTTGACAAGTTTTCTTCCTTTTGGAAGAGGTACAAGATCCCAAGTATCGTTGGCCATTAAATAACGATATTCTTCATTCATTGGTGTATCCCAATCTGGATGACTTGAAGCTTCTGCAAATGTCTCTGGATCATGATTTTATGAAACTTGATCCAAAAGAGAAGAGGCTCACTAGAAATATGAACGTTTCTGACATTTATCTAAAGGATCATCGGCAATATCACCAACTACTTCTCATGTTGAACAGACTCATCTAGGAAGCTGTGGAGCTAGTGTTGGTTCAGGTTCAAAGGACTCATCTGGAGGAAGGTGAGTAGGAGGAGGTGGATTTTCATCCTCACTGTCATCATCTGAAGAAGAAACCATAATAGGAATAGAAGAAGGGACAAATGCCAAAGATGGCTCGCAGGTCGAAGAAGGCACAATCATTGAATTAAGCTTGCATGCCAAAAAAAATTCAACAAACTTAACATATCTTCTAATAATAATTTCATTACAATGTGGTTAAAGAAGTATATAACCTTTGGCATCTTCAGAATAACCAAAAAATATACACTTCTCACTTTTGGGTTGCAATGCTTTCTTTTTCTCATCAAGAATGTGAGCCCATGATATACTATCAAAGACATGGAAGTGACTTACATCTGGTTTAATTTTAGTCCAGGCTTCTTTCGGTGTTATATTTTTAAGAGCCTTTGTGGAAGTGCAATTTACTATGTAATTTGCATATTTGATTGCTTTTTCTCAATACTTTAGACTTAATCCCTTAGATTGGATCATACAATTAGCCATTTCTTTTAATGTGTGGTTATTTCTCTCAACAACACCATTTTGTTGTGGTGTATATGGAACAATGTGTTGCATTTGGATTCCCTGTGTAGTGCAGTAACTTGTAAAATTATTTTTCACATATTCGCCTCCATTATCTGTTATTAACTTTTGAATTTGATGTCCAAATTTCTTTTCTACAAGGGCCTTGTAGGCCAAAAACTTTTCAAAAGATTTTCTCTTAAGTTTTAAGAAGTAAAGCCAAGTACATCTAGAAAATTCATCAATGAAAGTTAATAAATACTTGCACCCAGAAAAAGAAGGAGAAGGGAGTGGACCACACAAATAATTGTGAACAAGTTGCAAAGGGCCCGAGGCATGCCAAGAGGAACATTTTTCAAAATTGTCACGTTGATGTTTTCCAAGAACACAACCGTCACAAACACCATCTCTACATGAAACAAGAGGAAGACCAGTCACCATCTATTGATTACATAGTTTTTGCAATGAGCGATAGTTTAGATGACCAAACCGCTCATGCCAAAGTTTGCTCAATTCATCGCTATGAGCAACAAAAAATGATGAAAAAGATGATGACCCAAAGTTGTCAAACTTGTACAACCTAGTAATATCATCAGCAATTCCAGTTGCAAGAACATGTTTAGGATCTTTTATATCCTTGATTACAAATTGGTGAGGTGAAAACTCTATGGTTTTACCTTCACCTGAATGAGTGATTTGATATCTTGATAGAAGGTTACAAGAAATACTTGGAACACATAATACATCATTGAAATGACCGATTTCTACTTGAACTGTTCCAGATCCTTCAACACTAAAAGATCTATCATCACCAACAAATATTTTCTTGGTGTTACATTCATTTAGAGCAGAAAATATGTCTCTATCCTTAGCCATATGATAAGATGCTCCAGAATCAATAAGCCACTCATTAGAAGAAGAAGTACAAGTTCTATTGAAGGAGAAACTAGAAGCAGAAAGTGCATGTCCATGAGAAGAAGAAGAAGAAGTAGAATCAAAACTGATGTTGTGATTCTTCATCACTACTTCTAAAGTTTCCATCTTCTTGAAACATTTGGACTCATCATGACCTTTTTTATCACAAAATTTTCAATATCTGTCAGTCTTCTTAATTTTATATTTTTCTCCTTTGTCACCATTAGGAGCGAAAGCTGTCTGAGTGGGTTTGGGACCCTTATATTGTTTTTTTTTGTGGTGAGGATGTTTCTTCTTGGGATTCTTGGGTTTATCTTGGGATGGATGACTAAATCTTTGTTGGAGGTACCTGCAGTCTTGATCACTCCAAGTTGTACAAGCTTATCTTGCTCTCTAATCAAAGCATCAAAAAAGTTCTCAAGACTGGGTTTTTTTATAAGATGTCCCTAGAGCCTCTTGCATGGCATAAAAGGTAGATACAAACATAGAATATGCACTACCTAGCTTAGAAATAATAAGATAGATTCAACAATCTTATTCTATCTTTATCTTACATTCTTCACATAAAGTTCTGAGTGTTTTAAACTTAGATAGATAGTCTTCAATGCAAGAAAAATAATTTGGAATTAAAGTCAGTACTTTATTTTATAACTATTGTGCTCGAATAAAATTGTTCTTACCAAACACAGATTCAATCTTGTCCCAAGCTTCTTTGGGTTGATTAATTGATTGAAGGTGGAACCTTAAATCGAGAGAGATGGACATTTTGATTAATCCACGTGCTTGGTCATTCCTATTATCCCATTTGACTTTCTTATCAACATCAGTGGGTGTTGTTTCCTTTCCCAAGGTAATCTGGTACAAGCCTTTAATTCTTAATAAATCCTCCATATGGGATTTCCATTGGAAATAGTTGGTGTTGGTAAGAAAGAGATTACTTGTAGAAGCCATATTAAATATGCAGATAATATGGATTTAAAAACCGAAACTAATGATATGGATGGAAAGATTTTGAAAAATTAGGCAGTTTTAAAAAAAAATGTACTGAAATGGACTTCGGATGTGGGAGTTATGCCCTTTTTAAAAAAATGCATAAACGGTAACCAAAGGACCACGTGGTGGTGTAAGTTTCTTTATGAAGTGACCCACTTTTTATAAAGAGGTGGGGATCGCTTTTACAATGAAGTTACTTTATAAAAGAAAAGTTGCATGAAAAATAAATAACTCTAAAATAAAATATTAAAGCTACTTATAGCGATTCACTTTTATACTTGAAGTGATATACACTTTACAATTTTAGCATGAACTTTTTCAAAAAAAGTAACAAAAAGAGAGACTTGAACTCAAGACCTCTTACTTAATAAGGAAACTTTTAACCACATGGTCTAGCAAAACATATTGTATTTTTTATCAAGAGGATTTTTATTGATGTTGGTGTTGTTGTTGTTGTTGATGGCTTTGGAGAGCGTGCTAAAAAAAAACTCTTTTCACACAAGAAAAAAATTATGCTTCTCAATGACACCAAGGGTTAGATCTCGGTTAGTTTACCCGGAAGATGCACCTTTTCCTATTTGTTTCTAATTTTCCAAGATTGCAGAGGGCATGGGGAAAAGAGCATACACATATCTAAAAGAGTAGCAACCCGTAAATAAATAATATAAAACCAAAATAATATTCTTCAAAAATTTAAAACATGCGTATTCAGGCTTTATACCTTCGAATCTGAGTGAAATGGTCGTATCTTGGGTAAACATAAACCATTTTGAGTGAAACAAAAAGTGTTCTTGACTGAAAAGAGTGCTCCAAAAGCAATGGAACAGACCTCTTAGCCTAGAAATGTATGAAAATTATAGAAAATGGAGATGATACAACTCAACTTCATGATCTTGATCTACAACAGGAGCAGGTCTTCAAATAGGATATGATACCATGTTCGAAAACACAAGTATTCCAACAGAGGATGAACAACTTCAGTAACCACTCACACAACCAGATTAAATATCAATACACCAATTTTTTTAAGTGGTAAAACCTCTACGAGGAAACATCCATGGCCCCAACCAATGCGGCCACTTGGGAGCAGTTTATTAATGCAAAAGAAAAAGATTACATAGAGATTTTACAAGAGATTTTCTCACAATCGATCATTAGAAAATGACTCTCCATGCTCTTTAAATATATATCATGGACTAATCAAGTTTTAATCCACGAATCAATGGCCGTTAAGATCAGGAGAATATGAACCGTCAGATCACTCTATTTCAGGAACATATTGTGACCGTCGGATTTTCTAACTATAAACGCATACTAATGCATACTAAATAAACACACTAAGAAACACACTTTTACCTAACGACACATTAGACCAAGTAGATCTTAACTAACTCATAAGTGTCTAAATATCCTAACACCCCTAAGCAATATAAGTGGTTGACCAAACTRTTCAACTATGATTATGAGATCATTTACAAGAAGGGAAAATAAAWTGTGGTTGTTGATGCTCTTTCTCATAAATATGAAGAAGAAGGGTCACTCTTTTCACTCTCCTTCATTGTATTAAATTGRTTAAAGGAAGTTCTTCAAGAATGGTTTCAATATCCTAAAATTTCTCGCCTAATCCAAAAATTGCAACAATATCCGCAGGCATCTATGGGATGTTCTTGGAACAATGAGGAGCTTCACTATAAAGGTATTTTGTATTTGAGCAAACAATATCACTTTAAATCCACTCTACCCTCTAAAATTCATGTTTCACCAATAGTAGGGAATTTGGGTTTTCACAAAACATATGAACGGATCAAAATTTCATTTTTCCAAGAAGGCATGAAATATGACATATGCACTTTTGTGGCTGAATGTGATACATGCCAACATAATAAGGGAGAATCAATAAAAACTCTAGGCACACTCCAACCTCTCTCTATTCCTCCTACTGTATGGATCAATATTTTTATGTACTTCATTGTTGGATTACCCAAATATAGCAATAAATCATTCATCATGTTTGTGGTCGATCGCCTTTCCAAATATGCTCATTTCGATGCCCTCCAAAGCCCATTCATAGCTTCCACTGTGGCTTAATTTTTCATGGAAAATATATTCAAACTCCATGGAATGACCCACACTATTGTCTTCGATTGAGATCCAACGTTGATCAACAAATTTTTGTAAGAATTTTTTAGGCTCCAAGGAACCCAATTGCATCTCAACATAGCCTATCATCCCCGGGCTGATGGTCAAACTAAATCCATCAACAAGTTCTTGGAAAAAAATTGATGTGTTTCATGTCTAATCGATGATATCATCAGGTTCGATGGTTACCATTCACTGAATGGTATTACAACACATCTTACCATGGTGCTACTCACATGACTCCCTGTGAGGAGATCTATGGTCAAAATCCACCTTCTATATTATCCTACCTACCCGATGTTTCCAAGGTCTGATACATTGATAGAACCCTTACAGTCTGAGTTGACATTATCCAAACCCTCAAAGAGAACCTAGCCAGGGCTCAGAATCACACGAAGCAAAAATCCAATGAGGTTCATTTAGAAAACCACTTTTTTGGATCATGTTGCCATTGATGCCAATGGATTGATTAATTGATGTCAAAGGAACAATGTCTTGTATGCCAAAGCATTGATGTCAAAGGAACAATGTCTTTTCATAGCATACTGATGTAATATGTATTGTCCTTGATGTGAATGGATTGATGTCAAGTGGAATCATAGTCATATGATGGCATGCATAGATCAAGATGGATCAATGAGTTGTCATTGATATATGATGCATAGATGAAGATGGATCGTTGTGGTTTCATTTATATATGATGCATAGTTGGATTGATGTAAAGATGACTCATTATTTTCTTGATAAGGAGTACAAATGAACTCACTCCAAAGTGGTCCCCTTATGGTGAAATCCCTCACGGGAAGAAGCTTTGTGATTGATTTATCATAGAATTATGGTTAGATAACCCATACTTAATTGTGGAATAATGACATGAAGATCAGTGAATTTGTCAGTGAAACTATCCTATATGGATATTGCTTGTCATGTCATTTTTGGTGGTATGTGGAACGTCACATAACTCCTCATGGTTTGAGAGTTATGGCCTTACGAAGTTGGAGGACCCTCATATGTTGGCTTGAAGCCCCAAAAGGTCAAAGAAGT
>JASDQU010818560.1:33182-44927 GCA_032191745.1 Picea mariana | reverse complement strand
GATTATTTAAAAAGTAAACATACACCATGATAACATTAAAATATTGTATAGTATTAAAGAGCAATATTAGAATGCTTATACATACCACAAAAATGTGTTAGTCCAAGGGAATCATGAATTTTCCATAAAAGTATTCCACAGAATTTAAATTTCTTCTCCCCGATTGGTTTACATATGTCATACATTGTGATGCCAACCCATAACTTTAGTAGCTCGTCGATAAGAGGCTTGATATATACATTCATATCTCTTATCCTGGTACTTACCTAATTGTTTGAAATTACACATAATTACTAAAGGAATGATATCATGTAATATATATAATTAAATAAATAAGCAAAAGATATTATGCAAAAATTGAAACAAATGAAAATGTTAAATTCAAATAATTAATGTAAACAAATACTTGGAACAATCATTGTCAACATTATGTGCTCCCTCTTTATTGAAATCTAAGGAGGAATGTTATTGTTGATAACAAAAATAGGCCACACTGATTAAATAGACCTAAGCTCTCTGAATGGATTAACACCGTCAACTGCTAATGAAAGCCTAACATTACGAGGTTCATCTTTGAAATCTGCCCATTTTTCCTCAATTTCCTAAATGCAGAACCATTGGCAGGCATTCGAAGAACACCATCTTCACTTCTATTACGTTCATGGTAATCCATAAATTGTGCTATGCTTTCACACCTGAACAATCATTGCAAACATGGAATTATGGGAATATTTCGAAGAATCTTTCGAGGCACCCTTTTTGTTACTTGATCGGTTTGATATCTACTGATAATACATTGTGGACATTCAATTTTCAAAACATGTTGTCCATAATATATAATATGGTCATTAGGACATGCACCTATAGTTTGATAATCCATTCCAATGTCTTTCATAATGGCATGCAAACCTCGATATGTGCGAGGTAAAATATTTGACGTTGGTAACAAAAAATCACCTAACAATCTACAACATAACAAACAACTAGTTGAAGTGAGAATATTAATCGTAAAAAATGCATTCTTATTTTACACATTAATTAAAACTAAAAACAAATATAAAAAACTCAACATTTATGTACAGTATGAGATGAAACATATTACATACCTTAGTATCTGTGTCATACAAGTGTTCGACAAATTATTCATAACCTTTAAGTTCACCAACAATAATGTAGTGGAGAGAAGATTTTCTCTTGATCCTTCATAAAGTCGTTTATTTGCCTTTTCTAATAGAGTTTCATCATAAATACCAACGTTTTTCCCATCCTCATCCGACCACGAAAACAAATCTTGGATCATTAGATTTGTCCCATCATCTTATTCCATGGGATCATTAACTTGATTTGTCCCATCATATTCTTCCATGATATCCTCATTTGCTTGGTCATGATGATGTTCCTTAGCTTGTACAACATCATTTCTACTAATACTTGGTGCAATATTCTGCGAAAAGTTAGAGGGCAACTCTAACTTTATAATTACAAACAATCATGCAAAATTAGTGTATACTATAACAAACATTCAAACAATATATATTCATATATATATATATATATATATATATATATATATATATATATATATATATATATAATTTTATATAAAATTGACAAAATAAAAAAAGATAATGAATTTATAGCTAATTATCATGGGACGATATTCATTCGATCTGCCATCAATGTGACCATATTTCCTACAATGTTTTGTAGCTGTTGCTATTAAAATTCTTACAGGACGTCTGAGGCAACATTTTTTACAAGGGAAATAACATCTACCATCACCCTTTTCATTTGCTTTACCTTTTTCCCCACTTCTAACAACATTCTACGACATTTTTCCGCACAAAAATACCCTTTCGGAACCGTCGTTGTTATAGCAAGATTGCCACAACATCTTTAAATCGTCAAATATTATAGGCCAATTTAGGTCATTATCGTCGCAATTGTGATGATAGTGACCTAATTTTTTTTTTTTTCCACCTATTTATTTTAGGTCATTTTCAATGGTAAATTTTGACTAAATTATTATGGTCAACATTCGTCACAAGAGCGACAGACAATCTACATGTGTCGCTCATGAGACGAACATTAACCATAATAATCTAGTCAAATTGTAGGCATCGAGATTGCGATGAATATGGGGTAGATTTAGAAAAGATGAGCCTTTTCTCTTGCATGTTGCAATGAAAGAGTACTTTCGTTGCAAGTGGTCATCACAAATTTTTCAATATGTAGTAGTGATATAGACTAGTGAGTCGTTGGCACCAAGTTTTGGTTCAGTTTTGGATGCACCTGAGTAGTGTGCTAGGATTGTTTTCCAAAGAAAGAGTGCGCACATTCCACAGTGTTGCACACACTTGAGAAAGTGTGTGAGGGTTACCTTGAAGTGCACATCGGAACAAATTTTATATGTGTGTGTGTGTGTTTGAGGTCAAAGAGCCCGTGTGGTTATTGGGTTGGTGAGTCGGGATGAAAAAAATCCAATGCACCTGTCCTTGTAAAATGTAGTCACACTTAAATTATTAATGAAATCACATTGCTACGTGTAAACCAATAATTCTAAAGGAGACAAGGGCCTAAACTCCAACGAAAAGGGAAAAGGGGGGCTTAAGTCCAAGGGAATATTTTACTAATATTTTTGAAAAGTATAATTTATGGATATTTATTTATCCTAAGTTCTCGAGGGATGGGAACAAGTCACCAAGTGGCTAAAGCTAGTTCTGAAGGTGACAAGTGTTCATTTATGACCATGAAAATATATGGTTAAACCTTAGTGTATTTTGGGGGGATTCACTCATTTTTCTTGAGGGGTAGGATCATCTAAACGAGGGATGACCATTACCTTACCTACAAATAAAAACTTGGAAAGAGGTTTCCATATAGTAACCAGATTTTTTGCTGGAAGAGGAGGGTTGTTAGGCCTGTGAGCATTCTCTCCAGATGAGAGATTTGATGTAGAAGAGGCAGGTTTTTAGGACCGTGAGAATTCTCTCCATATGAAAGATTTTTTTTCAAAGAGGAGGGTTGTCAGTCCCGTGAGAATTCCCTCCAAGTGAGAGATTTTTTGTCAAAGAGGCGGGTTGTCAGGCCCATGAGCATTCTCTCTAGGTGAGATATTTTCTAGGAATTGTTCCTTGGTGCATTGGGCATTAGTTACATGACTCTAAGACTTCCCATCCAAATTGTTTCTAAATCCCTGGAAGGGAAGTGGGGAAGTTGAAGGACTGTTGAGTAGAGAAGGGGCACACTCCCTGGGGTGGGACATGCATGTGGGGAATGATAGACTGTAGGCTAGTTACAATAGTTGGGCACCTTAGAATGAGAAATTTTGTTAATTATTAGACCTTAGCTTGGCATTAGGAATCCTTTTTCCATGGTGGAGTTTAAGCCCCAACTCAAGGGTGACATGTTGCTGAAATTTTATGATCAATAGAGTCTATGGCTGGGAGGAACGTCTGAGCTCTGCTCATAGTTGTTGACTCTTTATAAAAGATAAGTGTCCTTTATGTGCTTGTCTAATTTACTGTGTACTTATTTACCTATGTCTAATATGGGTTTATTTCCTATATGTGTACTTATTTACTTATGTACTTGTGCGCGCAATTGTGTACTTATTTACTTATGTACTTGTGCGCGCAATTGTATTCTATGCTAATTCAAATTTTATAACTAGTGTCTAAAGAGGAAAATTTGTGTGGCACAATCCAACTTGTGATTGTGCACGTTTCCTCACATGTTTCTATGCAAATTAACGCTATAGTGTAGAATCTGCACTCTAGATATTTGGAGTGGAATTGCTCAACAGTAAGTTGGGGATGTTATAAAGTTGTATTAGAGCATTTTGTTAGTGCTAGTAATGGGGAGCATTACATGAAGCACCTATGGATCTTCCTCCTATAGTTCCATTTCCTCACTTACAATGATCTTAGTGTAGCCCTATAATCCTTAGACACTTACCAAGTTGTCTAAGTACTTCATGCAAATTACCTAATAAGACTCAACCAATGTCCAAGTAATTGACTTAGAATATTGCAGAAATATCATGCCAATCGCTTGTTGATTGAATTTTCTTGAATGAACAATGATGAATGGTGTTGCACAATTGAGGCATCATCTTTATATGGTGGATGATACCTTGTTGTTTTCTTCTTCTAAGGTGCCTTGCACCCTACTCCACACCCAAGTGGACCCAAACATACAATCAAGTCCACTCTCTCTTCCAAGTCTTGGAACATTCACCCCCTTGGGTCCTCATATCCAACAGCTCGTGCGTTTATTCCCAAGGTGTCCCAAAGTCTTGTATGTTCGATAATTGCAACTATCCCACTTGAAAAACATCTAATTCAATATTTTTTCTTATTTGTGCTTCACGTCATGCCAAGCATCCATCTATATAACTTGCAGTGTATATCTAACTATCTAAGAAATATTGTTGGTGGCCTAAGGAACTGTGCATACAAGTCAAGGCACTTCTACCTAGCACACCCATGAACTAATGAATTTTTTTCATCTAATCCAATATGTGACTTCTATAAGAATCCCTAAATGAAGACACTTATATTGTTGCCATACTTTTTCAAATTGCTTTGCTATCTCTACTACACTTAGGCATGCCTTGAGATCATGCAAGACTACCCAAGGCATGCTCATATATCCCTATAGCCTATCATTGCAACCAAAAGAAGCATGCCAATGATTGTCTCAATGGACGGGTAAAGGAATTCATTTCCAACTCCAAGGCAAGTGCCTTACATTCTCCTGAACTTAAATTTATTTTCGAACTCAGAAACATCTCCAAGAACTTTTGAGGTTCTCCAAAGTTATCAAATGTACTGTGACATCCATCCGTGGTTGAATTTTTCAACCACTTCACAATGACATGAATAAAATCATCATGGAGTTTCTCATTGCTCAAACTACCATTGAAGTAAAGTTCATTTTTCCAATTCTACCACAAACTATTTCTAGGGTGTTAATGTTTCTCCCATTGCCGTTTTTGCTTCCATTGTTAGTGCTACAACTCAACCTTCACTAATGTTCTTATGCAATTCAACTATCAAGCATTTATTTTATGTCCATGTAAGTGGGTATACATTCTAGAGTTTGAGGGTTAGTTCTTAATTTATTAGCGATTATTTCCATAGTTTACTATGCCCGAGGATGACCATTAGGATTTTCCTTCAAAATTAATCAAATAGTGATCATATTGCATGTAACTTTGCATTTAAACCTACTTTTATGTTCTAGATGATTCTTTCACTCCCCTTATCACTATTTTGATATGTTTTACTTTTCATTCCCATGACATATTTCAAAACTTTTTAAAACATTTAAATTGTTAATATACTTTAATGTATATTAAAACATATAGAGAAGCTAAAATCCTAAAACCCTAGGTTTAGGGTACCAAATAGAAGTTCTTGGAAATACAACTTGATGAGGGCATTAGAGCTTCTAGGAAAAAAGGTTTTGAGAACTATGGTGGCCGAACAACACTTTTTTTTCTTTTATATATTGATCAAAATGATGGTCAGTAGTATGGATGGGGATATATACATAGTTCTAACCTTGTCTAGATTAGTGTTTCTCCCGGGATGATAGAGAAATGATATAAAGGCATGTAAATTAGTGTATAGAGAATAAAATGAGGTTTAGGATATGGGTGTGGGTTTACAAATATTTTTGTGCACCTCATCTCCTCCATAGTAGAATTGAGCCTAGTCAAACAAGTGGTTATAAGTTCTTGTAATCTAGCGAAAAGGATGATTACTTTTTCCACATTAGATATCCAACTTCAAACATAACTTATATTGACCAACCACTCACATTTATCATAGAAGTTCTTGGAAATATAAGTTGATGAGGGCATTAGATCTTCTAGGAAAAAGGTTTTGAGAACTAGTGTGGCCTAACAACTCTTTTTGTTCTTTTATATATTGATAAAATGATGGTCAAAAATATGTATGGGGATATATATACATAGTTCTAACCTTGTCTAGATTAGTGTTTATCCCTGGATGATAGAGAAATGAGATCAAGGAATGAAAATTAGTGTATAGATAATAAAATGAGCTTTAGGATATGGGTGTGGGTTTACAAATATTTGTGTACACCTTGTCTCCTCCATATTAGAGTTGAGCCTATTCAAACAAGTGGTTACAAGTTCTTGTAATCTAGCGAAAAGGATGATTACTTTTTCCACATTGGATATACAAATTCAAACATAACTCATATTCACCAACCACTCACATTTATCATATAAGTTCTTGGAAAGATAACTTGATGAGGGCATTAGAGCTTCTAGGAAAAAAATTTGAGAACTAGGGTGGCCTAACAACTCTTTTTGTTCTTTTATATATTGATCGAAATGATGGTCAACAATATGGATGGGGATATATACATATTTCTAACCTTGTCTAGATTAATGTTTCTCCCTGGATGATATAGAAATGAGATCAAGGCATAAAAATTAGTGTATAGAGAGTAAAATTAGGTTTGGGATATGGGTGTGGGTTTACAAATATTTTTGTACACCTCGTCTCCTCCATATTAGACTTGAGCCTAGTCAAAGAAGTGGTTATAAGTTCTTGTAATCTAGCGAAAAGGATGATTACTTTTTCCACATTGGATCTACAACTTCAAACATAACTCATATTGACCAACCACTCACATTTATCCTAAGAAATGAATGATATAGGCATGGCCCCCTCAAAATCCCCATGCACAATTTTCTCTCATAGTGAAACATTACAACCATTCCACATGATTGATTTATCTTCCTTTCCATGAAAGTTAGGTATTTCCGTTGATTCTTAATTGGGGTATAACCACAACCCTCAACTTACAACTTCAATGTATTAACAATAATGATCTGAAATAGTTATGATCCATTTTCTAGTATATTCTCCTATGTTTTGTCTTTCCAACGACTTTTGAATCACCTGAGTTGGAGATCCCAATCAAAAGTTATGATAATTTGGTATACATAGTGTATGATTTTTCTTTCTTATGATATTTTAAGCCTTTGGTTCATAACAAGAATATTTTGTGAGAGGGAATATGGGAGAGTAACAAAACACTTTGTTTGTGATTACATATGCCTCGACGGTGTAATACCATGTCTTTATATCTCCCCCTAATAATTCTAATAGTGCATCTAGTAAGTGGAAAGTGCTCTAGTGAAACAATAACACCTGTAGTAGAATACAATATTCGATAAATCACATGAATTATCATGATGCAAAATCATGAGATTTTGGACCTCCACACATACACAAATATCACGTGAATAACCACGATTATTTTTTTCATAATTGTCTAGCAACCTCCACACATACACCTCACCTTGTAGCATTTCCTCCTTACTATACAATGCATTTTCATGATATAATTTTATGGACAATAAAATAGTTCATAGATGAGATATGTATATTTACATGGGAAAAATATTCTCAAAACTATGATCCATGATATGTTAGTGGAATATGTGCATATATGATGAAATGGGTCTTCATTTAATTTTGTGAAAATTTGGAACTCTCTAAAACTAATAGTGCATTTTGAACTTGAATCACACTCTCATTTTCATTGTGAGTTCACTATCATTCAAAGTCGACTAATCTTGCACCCTTGTTACAATTGTTCATTGTCATTTGAAGTAGACCAACACTAATATATTGTGTCTTATTTTGTCGGGTATGTGTTATATTCTTGGAAAAATTGATCCAATGTACTATACACTAATATGGGAGAAAAATGGGTTTGGGGGTGCTTAGCATCCCTTAGCCGAGAGGGTTTTGGGGGTTCATGGGCGGGAGCCCCCGAGAAAAGTTTTTTGGTCCATTTTTGGTAGTTTGTTTCTTCCGTTTTTTGGCACATGGTTTTTTCTAATGGTTTTCTAATTCCGGTTAAGGATTTAGTGTTGTTGACTAATCTAGGTCAATGGATTAGAAGTTTGGATGCCGCAAGATCCTATGTGTATATTGTATTGTAAACAATGAATAAAATGATGACTATAAGATTAGAGGTGCGGCTCTAAACATGTTACTGGTTTTCCCAGTTTGGGTTTCCAGGGTAAAAATATATGTGTAGTGTGTGTGTGTGTGTGTGTGTGTGTGTGTGTGTGTGTGTGTGATTGTATATTTTATGTTTTATTAATAATCTATATGTACAAGGTTAAAATCTACACTTTTCACCTCCTACTCAACCAAATCCCTCTCAAGTTGGTTTTTCATTTCGAATTATTTTTTTTGGTTTTTTTTTTTGTCTTTGTTAATGCAAATATCTATCAAGTATTATAGAATTGCAATATGTTTAATCTTAACAAAGAAAGTAAGGTATTGTGGGTGGGACATAAAATTTTCAAGCCCATTTATGTTTTTTTTCCAATTAGCATCATTTTGGATTAATTTATTTTCCAAAATTTGGCAATAAAATGAATGAAGATGTTTATTGTCGCTACTTAGTATTTGCAAGCCAATAAATTAATTAAAAGTTAAAACCTTGGGTCTAGCCTAGATCCCTTGATAAAATTGTTTGAAAGAATCCTTGAATGAGATTCCATATATATGGGAATGTTAACACTGCTCACAAATTGTTTGAAAGAATGTCTGAACAAAACAACTACCAAATTTGCATTTATACATATTCTTTCATTGACATGGGTAATTTCAAACTTTCTTTGGCATTGATTAGTATGCAGTGTCAATGATTTTTCTCATTATATGGATTTCTATCCACTTAGACCTCCTAAACTTCATTATAGGGCTTTCTGGAAACTAAGACCTCCTATAATTCATTATAGGGATTTTTTATGAGCATTGATGTGACCAAATATCAAGTTCCATCTACTCGCATGCCTTTGCAAGACTCCTTGGAATCATAAGGATGAATGGAAGAAACAGACTTGTCAGGCCAAATTATGTTATTGTCATATGTAGTTATTCACTTTCCCTTTCTTGAATTCCTCACCTCTAATCCTTAACTATCTATCATATAGTTTAGCCTTATGTTTATAATCACTCCAATAAGTGTTCACCTCCTTGGCCTACCTATAGTTCTCTCTCTAAGCTAGGATATCACTTACATACTAATGTAATAAGGCAAACCCATATAGTATAGTATATGAGAATATTGGGCCTTCAAGATAGTATCTGATGGGATTTAGTGTAGTCTTAATGGATTCAGAAGACCTAAACAATGGGGCTCCCATCACTGTTAAAATAATCTCTTCCACTTTGACTTCAATTAAATTATAATTCTAATAATTCTATTGCCACACAATTTTGGATAATGGAAATGAACAAGATTCTCTAGATTTCTTAACAAAATTTGGTAATAAATTTATACTAGTGGAGAACACATTGATGAATTGAGATAATTCCAAATATCCTTTACTTTTTTCTTTCTTTTATATAACACACTGATGAATTGAGGCAATCTCTTTTCCTTGTTTTCAGGAAAATGGATCATAGAGAAGGCAAGAACTTAAAAATATACATAAAAATGAAAAGTGTAATTTAATTAATTACTTTTAAGTGGTGACACCATAGACAAATTAATGTTGTAAATTGTCTATTTCTATAAGTGTCATACAAATATTTAATGCCAATTTCCATCACATTTTAGTGAACTAAAATGCAATGCATTTCAAACTAAAAGAAACAAAACACAACTACAGATTTTTTTTATGAAATGATTCAAATCCTTGCCACAACCATTTAATGATTTACAAAATATGAATAAACTCTCCTTGGTAAAGTTAGAAAAAAACCTTGGAATGACCTTGTCAATCAAGATGAGATTCATTGCAAATATCATAATCAATGGATTTATCATAATGTTATATTATAAATTTATTTATCTAAAATCCAAAGCACGGCTCAGACATGCTCTTTTCACCAATGAAACATATTAGTAAATCATAAGCACCAAGATATGTTTTTTTTTTTCACAAGAACTGGGGAATTTTATATCATTAAAATGGTGTGGTCAAGACCACTAAGATACAAAATGATAGCTTCAAAAAGTCAAAATGACCTCCATTCTAAGAGCTAATATAGAGTTTACAAAAATTGTGTTTGGTTCCTTAAGGACTGCCCCAAAACATATACTGCTACTATGCTGAGAGGTATACAGCCGGTTAAAAATACAGTTAATACAAATAGATAGACAAAACATGACTACTAGATTGTTAGAGGAAATCAACTACCAGGTGCTTGTTTGATTGCTTGAGTTCCTTGTTGATCCTAATTTGCTTCAGTGGGTTCATTGAGGTTTGGTATCAGGCACACTGAGGCATCTGATAAATTCCATGACACATCCTAGTTGCTGACGAGGGTGGATGGATTTCCATGATTTTTCTCCCACTGCACAAGGTGGATTTGGAGATCCTCCATTTGGATGTGTTGTGCAAAAACTTCATCCTATAACTGTCCAATGAGAAGGCGATGCTAGGACAATGTTTCAAGCTCAAAAGAGATAGTGGAGATGATGGCTCCAAATTTGATTTTTAGATTTTGACACTCAATGCAATCGGTCTCTGTATCGGACTGCCCTTGGCCTTCTTTGTGTCTTGTGGATTCCATTCTCCTTCTCCGAAGCCGAGCTGCAAAATGTCGCGTCACTGTAGTGGAAACAAATTGTTGTATGTTGCAGAAGAGCAAAAGAAGGCTTTGGCTGCACAAAGCCACTCTTGGTCTGCACAATGTCGGGAAGCACAAAGGGGGGCACTAGCTACTGTGGGAGAGGGATAAAGAACAATGACCAAGGGAGGAATCGATACCATGAAAGGATGAATGACCAACCCAAGAAGAGAGAAGAACTAGGAAGAAGCCACTCAACCCACCCAGGGAAACTTTCTAAGGCCACAGATGAGGGATCACAAGTATTATAAAAATTCCAAATTTGGCTCTCACCATATGCCTTCATGATGTTGACACAAATCTAGAGGAATTCTGAATATGAAATAAATTGAAAGGTGTGATGAGGAATGGATATAGATAGTACCTTGTTCATCTGATATACCCTGTGCCAAATGTGAACAAAGAGTGGAGAAGGTCTTGTGCTAATGCTTGTTGACCTAACCATTCCCATATAGTCAATTATTCTCATATTCTTATTCTTTGCACATGAAGCCTCTTGATTGAAACACATGAGAACGCCTGTGAAAAAATAATCACCACCCATATTCATGATGAAACTGTGGTACTTACCACATCCCATGCATTTAACCAACTGTCATATTAAACCTCACCTACTTTTCCACTTCAACATAGTGTAGATCATGCATTGCATTGGCTAGCCACACGTCACTCTCTAATATTCATGGGCCCCAAGATCCATAATAGGGTTTGGCCTCAAGGAAATGGGACTATGATTTCATGATTGTCGACCCCCATGAGCCCTGGGGTCTTACCTATGGCCTTATTGACCATTTTTTTTTGTTTTTCATTATTGATTTGAATGACATGGAAATATTTTATATGCATAGATCTAGCGAGGAGGAAGATTCTATCTATTAGGATTTTAGGCTCATGTTATGAGGGGAGGATCCCAATATCATTTTCCTAATTATGTTCTTTGAGTCTCTCACTACATTCAAAATTTTTATTTGCCTTTGCTTTTCCAAATGGATCCCTTGAAGCATGGCATAATCCTCCGCTTTATTGTTTGTTTTTGTCCCCAAATTCCAATAGTAATCAAAGAATCTAATTCCTCCAGGCCCAAAAAGAACCCCCCCCTCGC
>JASDQU010818560.1:12421-25366 GCA_032191745.1 Picea mariana | reverse complement strand
TCCATTGATTAGGGGAGAAATCCAAGGATTAGAAATACAATAACCAACCCAAGAGATGAAGGATTGATCAAATCCGAATTTCTCCAGAACTTCCTTGAGATATTCATGACTTACTCTATCAAAATTATTGGCCATGTCTATATTTAAAACCATACCTAATTCTCCTCTGCTAAAACTGGAGTGGATTGCCTCCTTGACTAAAATAATGTTGTACCATATTTTCATACCTGCAACAAAGCTACCTTGATTGGGGAGGATCAATGAATTAAGAAAGGGTTTCATCCTATTAACAATTGTCTTAGACATGATTTCATAGAAAACATTACAAAGAGAAATGCGTCAAAATCTGACAAAGGAGGCAACCCCTTTTTCTTTTGGGATCAACGCCAAGAATGAGGAGTTTGTAGCCCCTCCCATTCTATTTGATTTTTGGACATATCTAAGCATTCTGATGAAATCAAATTTTATTATAGACCAACATATTTTATAGAAATGCAAGGTAAAACCATCTAGACCTGGGGATTTATCCGGATGGAATTGATTAATAACTTTAAAGATCTCATCTTCTTCAACTAGCTTATTTATTTTGAGATTGTCATTTTCTATTATCATATGTAGAGTATGGGAGAGAAAGATATTACTCAGATCTTTGTCTATGTATCCATCCATGGAGTACAACTCAGTGAAGAGCTTTCTGGCTTGTTATTTTATTTGATCAAAGTCACTTATAGTTTCTCCCGGCTGATTTTTTATTTCAATTACCTGGTTTATCCATTTCCTTCATTTAGCTTGTCAGTGGAAGAAGGCAGTGTTTTTATCTCCTTCTTGTAACCACAAGCATCTAGAATTTAGTCTCCACATACATTCTTCTTATGATAAGGCACATATATACTCTCTATGCACCTCTTGCTCCATAATTGGTTTGGTCTGATAGACTTCATTTGTTTCAATTTCCTCTTGTACTTCTTCTAGCTTTTCCTTTTTTTCCATTACTTTTATGCGATGAGGATGCAAAAATATTTTTGACCAAGATTTGAGGTCTACTTTAGTGAGATTTAGCTTATGTTCAAGATGTGCACTAGGGAGACCGAAACCCATTGGCATCATGTGCAATAGACTAAAGAAAAAAAATCAGAACAATCCATCCACATTGGATTAAAATTGAATGGAATGGGACCCCAATTAAGCTCACGTACAAAGGTCAAAGTTATTGGGCGATGATCTGAGCCCACCCAACAGAGGATCGAAGAAGAGACGTTTTTGGGCAAGGTGAGAAAGGAGTTGCTAATTAAGAAACAATCCAACCTGGTTGCAATGCGCCTATGCTCCGCCCTTCTATTGTTCCAGGTATATGAGCCCTTAATGGAGGGAACATAAAAAAGATACAGATCTGAGATGAGATCATCCATTTTTCCCTATATTGATCTCTCACTATCGATCCCCCTCATTTTTCTTTAAGACTTCTTGTGATGTTAAAATCTCCCGCAATAATAAGATTGTGGGGAAGATTTCCTTTTTCTTTATCGAAGAGAGATCCCCAACACTCAACCTTTTCCCAGTTATTGTTTGGCATATAAACATTAATAATGGAGAGACTCATACTTGTGGAGATCATGGAGAGAGTTACCATAAACTAGTTTGGAGCTTGAAAACTATCCACCATTTTCAAAACCTCTATATTGCACAATGTGCATAATCCACCTGATGCACCTGTTGCGCTGATGGATTTTCCTTTTCCAACTTTCCATACTCTTTGCATTTCTTGGAGATATTCCTTCTCCCTCATCATAGTATAATGGAGTAGAAGGATTAGGGGATTTTCTACTCTAATTAACTTTCCAACGTATTCTTTTTTTTTCTTTTCTCCCTAGGCCTCTATAATTATAGGAGACAATTTTCATCATTTACCCACATTTTTTTGTGCCCCCCCTTTAGAGGGTTGTGAGGAAACAACCTTGGTGTGTGTGGTATGGTATTTTCCTAACTTTACCTCTTTTCTTAGGGCTTCCTCAAGAGTAGAATAGATGCCTAGTTTTTTTTTCCTATCTGTTTCTATTTCCCTTCGGTTTCTATTGGTCTTTATTCCAACTTTCTTTATTGTAGTGGGATGGGTGATTTCAAGCTTTGAGTCACTTTCATAATTTCCTTGTTTCTCTTCCTCGAAATTTTTTGGGTTCCCTGAAGAGGGATGGGGGGGTATATTTTTCTGATAAGGATCATCTCCACTCGAGGGATGAGTTTCCTTTGCTTTCCCTCTTCGATCCTCTTTATTTGGAGCTTCTTGGTGTGTAGTTTCATTTCCTTCCTGAGGTTCCCTAATTTATTCAATAGTTTCAT
The DNA here is from genome assembly GCA_032191745.1 of Picea mariana. NCBI lineage: Eukaryota > Viridiplantae > Streptophyta > Pinopsida > Pinales > Pinaceae > Picea > Picea mariana. Next base: position 23,029 of record JASDQU010818560.1, on the reverse strand, counting down.
CAAGGTTTACTAGTTCCACATACCTATTTTGACTGGGCTTCCCTCTCTGAGATGATATTGAGGACCGAGTATGGGGAACATGTTTTTTTTTCTCCTTTTCCTTGGGCCTATGATGTTGTTGTTTCCTTGCAAGTTCTTTTCTTTCTCTTTGGATGCTGCCATTGTTCCTGATTCTTCTCCTCTGGCTAATATGATTTGAATTGTGGACAAATTTTATCCAAGTGGCCATATTCATGACAAGATTTTCATTTGAATGGTAACTGCTCATAATCCACTTGTTGAATATATAAACATATATCCAAGGTTAGTTGAATAGCCTCTAGTAAACCTTTTTCTATATCTACTTCTATGTAGAGTCTAGCAAAATCTTCGAGGTAGTCTCGTGGCTTGGTATGATCAATATATTTTCCCAGAGAATTACCTATATTTCTTAGGGTTTCATCATTCCAACAATTCAAAGGGAGGAAGGGGAGTCTTACCTAAATTACGACCACTGAGGGGATGCTATTTTTTGGGATGAAATATGGGGTCCATTTTTTTAGATACATTCCTTGAGATCCCATGAAATAGGGGTCACTACGAAAGATTAGATCCCTATCTTATTTTTTTTTCAAACAGGAAAACAAGAAAACCCTTACCACAAAAAGTTGAGGACATTTGACCTTGGATCATCTTCTTCTAGTTTATATCTAACCATTGATACATGGCCTTGGGGGAGGTCCATAACCTGATGAAATTCCCAATGAGTCTGTTTTTAGCCGATCGAAGAGCGAAAGGATAGACCGATGAAGGATGAACATGCAATTTTGGGATTTCTTCCATTTTATTCAAATCTTGTTGGAGCTTGTTTCACTATTTTCTCATATGAAGAGATCAAAGATTGAAAATATTTTATGTCATGAGGTGGAGGAAAGTTTGGGGGGTTCCCCTGTTGGAGAAATTTCTATTTTCGACACACTAGTTCAGTGGGAGTTAACTGGCTAGTTCTATTTTAGACTTTCTATTTAGATCATCACTATTATGCTATTATGCATGCATGCATTATGCTATTATGCATGTTTTATTATATATATGAGAGTATTCCACTCATTCATTGTATCATATTGATCATGATCTATGTATCAATCATCATTCATCGATTAACTCATTGGAGTAGTGTGAATATATTTTCTCATTCTTCCATATTGAATCTCTCGTACTTTCTTGATAAGCTTTGATTGTACTTGATTTAGCTAGATATCCTGTGTGGGTTTCTATGAAAAATTGACATGGTATCAGAGCTATGCTTCTTGGAGCAAGACAGATAAGACAGAGAAGAGGAAAATCAAAGTTTCGGTGAGCAAAATCCGTGTAATAGAAGTTGTCATAGTCTTTCTTTGTCGAAAAGTGTGACAAGGACCTTTCACACCATATTACAATATAGAGGGTGACAACAAGGAGCCTGTCACTATGTGTATGAAATAATAAAAGTGCGACAACCTCCTAAAACCCCTTTCTTTTGGCAGTAATTTCTCCCAAAATATTAACGTTTTGAGGAAACGAACCGCATGAGAAGTAAATCGACCCATTCTGCAAGTGCGTTTTCAACAATTTTTCAAAATTATTCACCGTTTGCTCAGAAAGGAAGCTGGAATATTTCCTCCTAAAACTGATACAAATTCTCCACTTAAAGTTCCTTTTCTGCAGTGATTTCTTAGTTTTTCACTTGCATATTGAGAGTAAACTTTTAGGGGTTCTCAGAAACAATGGAAGAGATGGATACAACACCTATTATATATTCAAACTTGGTGGTAATCCTCACACCATACAATTATTTTGATTGGAATCCCAAGGCTACATTCCAACTCAAAAGGAAAGGACTATACAATTTGATGATGGGGACAGAAACAGATCCTACATCAGCAATTGAGAAGACTAGATGGGCAAACCGAAAGGATGAGGCCACAAGACTTCTTCTTGAATTGATTTCAACTAATCTATGGTTTCGTGTTGCAACATGCAAGAATCCAAATGATATATGGACCACCATGGAAGGTCTGTTTGGAAAGTAGGATGAGATGAGAGGTCATATGCTTGAGGTAGAGTTGAATATTTTGGATCCTAAAAGTTTTGATAATATACAAGATTTATTTACTAAGTTTAAATCTTTTATATTGAGATTAACATCTTATGGTATTGATAAATTTAAACAAGTGGAACAAATTATTCTAACAATCTTGGCCAAGCTAGGACCAGAATATGTTGCATGTGTTTCCACTTTCCATTTAGGCATGTATCTCATGGGAACAAATTGGAAGATCCCTACCATGGATCAATTCATTGATTCTCTCACACATGAGCATGAAAAACTCATTCACATGGGCCTAACCAAGGATCCTAAAGCACATTCACTCACCATGCATGATGGAAAAATGATCATCCAAACAGAACATAAAGGAGAAACAAAATGATAAGGAGGGATATTCCAAACCCTTCAACGATTCTTCAGGTTCCAAAGACTCTTCATATTCAAAGAAGAAGAAGAAAGGAAAGCAATGCACTGAATGTAATAAACCAAATAATGAAGAATCCACATGCATGAAGAAACATATCGATCTGTTGGCACAAGAACTTCAACAAAACAACCTTGGAAACTTCATTCCAAAAGGAGTCAAGAAGCATAAGGAAGAAGATATTACTCTTAATAAAGGTAATCATCATGCTCTTGCTGTAATTAATTCCTCATCTGATTCATGGATTATAGATTCTGGTGCATCACATCATATGGCAACGAAAGAGGAAGTTTTTACTTCTCTAAGTTCATTCTCTACACCCCCTATTCTCATGGGGGATGATACTTCAGTAGCAGTAGCAGAAGAGGGAAGAGTGGAAATCCATAATGGTAGTTTTGAGAATGTTTTATATGTTCCAAAGATTTCTATGAATCTGCTCTCAATTTATCTAATCACTCAGAAAGGTAAAAAGGGTGAATTTACATCAGATTTAGTTTCTATACTTGATATGCATGAAAATTCCATTATTGCAATTAGTGAGGTGGATCACAATCAAGGTTGTATAAATTCACTAAGTTTTCTAATGATGACTCCTATTTTATACATACACATAAGGAGAGTACTTTGCATGCACCTCCAATGCAACATGCAGATATTCTTGTGCTTCCATTAGTTTCAGACATCAGAGATGATTCCATACACTCAGATTCTTTTCATGGAAATAAGCAGGTAGTACAACCAGATAAGAAGACAACATCAAAGCTTCAGCATATGCCCAAGAAGGCACATTTCACACTTCATGCAACAAGTATCCTTGTAGGGAATCCATTGGATTTGAGGAGGAATCGATCTCAGCATGAGGATCCTTCTCATGTACTTTCAACTTATGAACCCGTGATGCCCATGGATTGATATATGGTTCAATACACTAATTCGAGGACCTACAATAAGGCCGTGGGAATTCAATTATAGAAAGAAACCATGCATAAGGAGTATGACTCACTCCTAGAGAATCAAACTTAGGATTTGGTTCCACTTCCACTAGAAAAGAATATTTTCAGGTGTAAATGGGTCCACAGGATCAAGATGTACAAGGCTAGACAGGTTTCCAAAGGGCTTCATTAGATCCACAAATATTTCTACATATTCACAAAGAATTTCAGTGAGAATAATTTTCAGAATTTATGGGATCTTCTTGGAGTGAAGAACACAATTGCCTAGCAACTACCTTTTCTTCTTTTGATGCATTGTCTTTTGAGGGGGGTTTTGCTCCTATGTGTTTTCCCCTCTTTCCTCATTTTTATTCAGTGTTAATTAGTTTCAATTTACATGAATACCTATTATGGCCTAGTTGTCAGGACTCATTTTTACTCCATAGTGATGTTCAAGGGGGTTGTTGGAGAAATTTCTATTTTCAGCACACTAGTTCAGTGGGAGTTAACTGACTAGTTCTATTTTATACTTTATATTTAGATCATCACTATTATGCTATTATGCATTTTCTTTCCTATATATGAATGTATTCCACTCATTTATTGTATCATATTGATCATCATCTATGTATCAATAATCATTCATTGAACATCTCATTGGAGTAGTGTGAATAGATTTTCTCATTCTTCCATATTCAATCTCTTGTCCTTTCTTGATAATATTTGTTTGTACTTGATTTAGCTAGATCTCATGTGCAGGTTTCTATGAAACATTGACATAGTATCAGAGCTACACTACTTGGAGCAAACCAGACAAGCCAGAGAAGAGGAAAATCAGAGTTTCAGTGAGTGAAATATGTGTAACATAAGTTGTCACGGTTTCTTTTTCAGAAAGTGTGACAAGGACCCGTCGCACCCTAGTACACTACAAAGGGAGACAAGAAGGAGCCTATCACTCTATGTATGAAGGAAAGGTGCGACAACCTCTTAAAAATCCTTTCTTTTTGCAGTAATTTCTCCCAAAATATTAATGTTTTGAGGAAACGACCCATGAAAGAAGTAAATCGACCCATTCTACAAGTGGGTTTTCAACCATTCAGTGAAATTCCTCACTATTTTCTAAGAAAATAAGATTGAATATTTCCTCCTGAAAGTGATATGACTTCTCCACTTAAAGTGCCATTTCTACAGTGATTTCTCATCTTTTCACTTGCATATTGAGAGTAAACTTTTAGGGGTTCTCAGAAATAGTGGGAGAGATGGACATGACACCTATTCTACAGTAAAACTTGTTGGTAATCCTCACACCATACAATTATTTTGATTGGAATCCCAAGGTTGCATTCCAACACATAAGGAAAGGACTGTACAATTTGACCATGGGGACAAAAACAAAGCCTACATCAACAATTGATAAGACCAGATAGGAAAACTAAAAGGATGAGACCACAAGACTTATTCTTGAATTGGTTTCAACTAATATATGGTTTCAAGTTGCAACATGCAAGACTCCAAATGAGATATCGACCACCTTGAAAGGTCTATTTGGAAAGCAGGATGAGATGAGAGGTCATATGCTTGAGGTAGAGTTGAATACTTTGGATCATAAAAGTTTTGATAATATACAAGATTTATTTACTAAGTTTATATATTTGATATTGAGCTTATCATATTGTGGTATTGATAAGTCTAAACAAGTGGACCAACTTATTCTAACAATATTGGCCAAGATAGGACCAAAATATGTTGTTTATGTTTCCACTTTCCATTCAGGCAAGTATCTCATGGGAACAAATTGGAAGATGCCTACCATGGATCAATTCATTGATTCTCTCACACATGAGAAGGAAAAACTCATTAAGATGAGCCTAATAAAGGATCCTAAAGCACATGCACTCACCATGCATGATGGAAAATGATCATCCAAATAGAACTGAAAGGAGAAACATAACGAGAAGGAGGGATATTCCAAACCCATCAAGGATTCTTCAGGTTCCAAAGAATCTTCATATTCCAAGAAGAAGAAGAAGAAGAAGGGAAAGTAGTGCATTGACTGCAATAAATCAAATCATGAAGAATACACATGCATGAACAAACAAATCGATCTTATGGAACATGCACTTTAGCAGATCAACCTTGGAAATTTCATTCCAGAAGGAGTCAAGAAGTAGAAGAAAGAAGATCATGCTCGTAAGAAAGGTAATAATAATGATATTGTTGTAATTAATTCCTCATCTGATTCATGGATTATAGATTTTGGTTCATCACATCATATGACAGGGAAAGAGGAAGTTTTGAATTCTCTGATTTCATGCTCTAGAACCCCTATTCTAATGGGGGATGATACTCCGGTAGCAGTAGCAGGAGAGGGAAGAGTGGAAATCCATAATGACAGTTTTGAGAATGTTTTACATGTTCCAAAGATTTCTATGAATTTGCTCTCAGTTTATTAGATCACTCAGAAAGGTAAAAAGGGTGAATTTACATCAGATTCGGTTTATGTACTTGATATGCATGACAATTACATTATTGCAATTGGTGAGGTGGATCACAAATCACAGTTGTATAAATTCACCAATTTTTTTGACGATGACTCCTCTTTTATACCTACGCATAAGGATAGTACTTTGGATGCTCCTCCAGTGCAGCATGCATATACTCTTGTTCTCCCATTAGTTTCAGACTGTTGGACAACTGAGAGGTGGGGTGAATCAGTTGTTACCGTGCTTAAAAAATTATGCCCATTTTAAACTCTTTACAGAACACTAAGTGGTGATCAAAATAATGCAGGGAAGTAAGCAATAGACTATTCAACATCAATCACACACATGAAATATACAGAGATAAATATTTCTTGAGGAAACCCATAAACGGAAAAACCTCTTCTTCTTGATATGATAAGTAATCTTTATTTTATGTACATTNCATTATCATTCTTAGGAGCACCAACTCCTTTTGAGGCTACCACCTCTGTTTTACAAGCAACAACTTGTTGAGAGCACCAACTCTCTGGTTTCTCTAGCACCCACTAGAAAGATGCACCAAATCTCTGGTTTCTCTAGCACCCAATATAAGGAAGCACCAACTCCCTGAGTGTTCTAGCACCAACTGGATGGAAGCACCAACTTCCAGTTACACAAGCACCAAACTGTATAATAGATAACAATAATTCTCCCTTGCACCACCCTGCTACACTGGTTTTTTTGGCTGCAACCAGATGGAAGCTACAAATCCCTATGTTCAAGCACCCACTTAAAACTCTGAGGACAATAGTCCTCCCTAGCACCTCCCTAACACCCTGAAATATAAATCTTTGCTTTTCATAAATTTATCACATTGATATAGTATTTATCACAGTGATATAGTATTTATCACAGTGATATAGTATTTATCAACGGATTACCAATCTCATCACTGTTCTGCTACACTGCTCTGCTCTGCCTGCATTAGTGTCTTCTTGCACACATCTCTTGTGCTTTCTGTTCTTCTTCCTTTTATGCTATGTGTGCCATGTCCATTCTATGCGCTATGCCTCTTCTATGCATTTCAACTGCTACACACAACCTGCTTCTACTCACATGAATCGCACTCAACAACGTCTCTTCTCTGTTCTGTGTATATTTATCATGCCAAATATTCTGCTAGATCATCCATGCAACTCATCATCTTCTTTGGCGGTTATACTGAGTTTGTTCGTCATTAGTGGCTTATCCTGAGATTCTTTTCCTTCTCTGGAAGTGTGACACTTCATCTTCTTTGTCACAGTTGAGATTATCCTTTCTGTTGCAGTTACAGACTTTGACACTTTTCCATATGTCAATTATCTCTATGATCAGTCTTCATTCCACTGGCAATTACCTTGAGGCTCTTCATCTCCTCTGGCGATCACCCTACAACTCCTCGAGTTCTCTGGCTGATACAATCACTTTGTTCTGGCAGTTAAAACCAGTCAATTATGGATTCTTTGGCTTATAAGCCCCTTCCTTCACGTGATCACTGGCGGTGACCATACACCTGGGCTTAACGAGAGCTTGGGTGCTTTATCAATTCAACAACCACGATTCATTCTCCTAAAATGGATGACTGTCGTAACTTCGAAATTTCTCCCTTCAGAGCTTTTGGGTTTCAAACCTTTCAAAACTTCCGAATCAGAATTCCCGAATAGATTTGACTGTTTACATTCATTTTGTGGAAATGGATCAATCATTAGATTTGATTCTTACAAGGCTTAATCTGATGGCCAGGACTTAATCAACCATTGAGATGGATGGAAACCTTTTACTCCGGGTCTATGACTATTATACTTACGCTATCCTTCCACTGTATCTTGATCAATCATTGAGAGTGCACCCGACATCATATCGAAGGTCGAGATCTCCTTCGAGTTTCCAGAATTCAGAGATTTCAACTTTCAACTAGAAATCCTTGAAGTGAGATTTCTTTGAAATATGAGATTAGTTGACACATACTTCCCTTGACGATCAACAGTTGATATTTGTCTTTGGGTCTTCAGACTTCGAAGATTTTAACTTTAAACTAGAAATCCTTGAAGTGAGATTTCTCTGAAATCTCAGATTAGATGACACGTACTTCTCTTGACGATCAATGGTCGATATTTTCCTTCGGCAATTTTAATGTTCTCCCCATCCACAAACTTTCGAAGTTGTTTTTATAACCCTAATTTGTACCATACATGATTACCTGGCATCAAACCATCTCATATCTCTTCTTTGCCAAAGCATTGCTGAACAAGTCTTTAAAAAACCTCTTTTATAAAGGCCCACGTGCCTTACTCCATTACTGCACGTGTGTACACGCTAGCTGACCTAAAACAACCCGCGTGGATTGACAAAAGCACTAAAAAGGGAAAGTTGTTGACGAAACACACAGCTTTGGGTGAGTTAACTGAAACTCCCAGCCATGCATGGCCAAGGGTTCGTCCAAATACCTAGCTTCCTCTAGCCTATAAAAGAAGGGTTAGGGGTCCCATTTTGAAGAGGAGAAAAAGGGTAAATAAACTCTGCCCAATTGCATATTCCTATTTTCCCAACCCTTTAGCCATCCTTGTGCAAGAAGAGATACAAAGCAAAGAAGTTGGAGGACATTTGAAGAGAAGCCCAAGATCTGGATTCACGGAGTAGTGATCGGTCTCGACATTGTAAGTTGATTAATTAAAGTTAATAATAAAGAAATGATTTTCCCGTCCTACTATATGAGTTCTTCATAGTTCAGTAATACATGTTTGAATCTCTAACCCATTAGTCTGTAGGTAAAATGCATGTGTAGTTTGTTGCTTGTTTTGTATGCAGGTCAACCTTGGGAGGAGAGCTGCCAACAAGCGATCAAGTGTGAAGAAGGATCGACATCGACCATCCAGAACAAGGTATGTTGGTCTAACCATGTATTTGCTGAAAAGAAATGGGGATTAAGTCTGGGACAAAAGTAGAAAGTAGTTTTCTTTTGGTCATATCTGCATGCATACTATAACCCTATTTTCTAGTGGATAGGGGGATTTCCCACCACAACAGAATTGGCGAACATACTGGAGAAGTCTCTAGGGTTCCTGGGAGTATTTTTGGGTAGTTTTAAAAGACTGGTTTTCTTGCCTGTTTTTTGAAGTTTCTGCAAAGTCTGAGCTAGCATAGAGTTTGGTTTTCCATACTAGCTCTCTCTGTTATTTGCTTGACTGTGTTTTTTTCGAGACCCACAAAGGTACACGCAGCCTGCATAAGGTATGCATGCATGTACCCGTGCCCTACTCTCTTACAACCCGCATGTAAATGCTAGCTGAAGAAGTAGCAATAGCGTGTAGATTCATGAAATTTTTTGAGGCAGTCATCCTCTTCCCTGTCAGAATTAGTGATTCTAGGGGTTTTCTAGAATTCTTTCTAAGTCTTGGTTGTTTGCAGTCTTGTCTCAGATTAGTTTGTTTTACGATTTATTTTCCTTACATTGTTTGTTTTTTCATGTTAAAGAGAGTGTCTAAGCCTTCAAGGGATCTTGGTTCTCAATATCAGTGGTCTCTTCCTAGTTTGGATTGTTTGTTTTTAGTTGTTTCAGAGTTTTAGAGATACATGCTGCCTGTATAAGGACAACACGTGTGTACATGCCCTCTGGCTCTACACAACTCGCGTGCACACGCTTGTTGTTGGATTGTCAGTAGTGTGCTTGTGCAGGATAGTTTTGTTGAGGGTAAGGTAGTCATCCTTTCCCTTGACAAGAGTTAGACCTCTCAGGTTTTTGAATCTCTGTCCTAGCAGTCAGTAGCTTAGGGTTGATCTTAGCCTTTAGCTGGCTTTTTTCATTTAAAAGTTGTCATTAAAATTTTTTTCTTTAGCGTTTTTAGACAAGTGTGAGATTCATTTTTTAAATTGCTAGTGTGCGATTTCTTGAAGTGATTCTTTGCGATTTGCGATTAGGCCAGAATTGTTTTTCTTGGTTTTTTACTTGTTGGTATTTTTCCTTTTTGCTTTATCAGCATTTAAATAAAAAAGAAAAAATCTCTTTCATTTTCTTGTTTAGTTGAAAAGTGTGATTTTGCATTAGTAGCCAGGGAAAAATCTTTGTTTTCTTAAGTTATTGATAGTTTAATTATATCGTAAGTAGCTCGTAGTCGAGTGAGATCCTTCTTTAAGTTTGATGATTCAAAAGATCTTAGAAAAATATTTTTTTTTTTTTTGAAAAGTTGTTGAAAATTTTCATTAAGTGAAGGTTTTTGTTTCCAGCTTTTTATTCATTTTTACTTTTGTCTTTTAAACATCATAAATTTCACTTTCATACCCCTTGACATAAGACAAGCCATAAAATTAACACTAAATCTAAAATTTATTAGACTTTTATGTTTGTAGGGTTAACCAACTAGTTCAGGATTAGGGCCTTGGATTAGGTTGGAGAGGAAACTCTTCAAGTCCATTAAAATCAAACATTGGAGTCTGAGTTAGGGAGTGTCCAAGTCCAGTATCATGAAAGTTATCCGAGACCCCCCTCTTGTTGGACAACTGAGAGGGGGGGTGAATCAGTTGTTACCGTGCTTAAACAATTATGCTTCTTTTAAGATCTTTACAAGGCACTCAATGATGATCACAATAATGCAAAGAAATAAACAAAGGCACATTCAACATCAATCACATATATGAGCAATACAGAGACAGATAGTTCCCGAGGAAACCCATACAGGGTAAAAA
>JASDQU010818557.1:22410-36952 GCA_032191745.1 Picea mariana | reverse complement strand
CCATCCCCCATATGAAAGCGTTGTCCTCAACGCTTTATGTACAACCATATACTAGCATCCCATGGATAAGTGTGGACCATAGTGCTGAAGTAGACTAGAGAACTAGGGTCCCATTGAGAAATGGAAGTTGCCATGTTGAAGTAGTCCAACAACCATTGTAAACCAGGGTCCCATGTCCAATTGCTCATGTGAACCCCACATGGAAGATATTGACACCGATTAACCAACTGAAAATGATGCTCCCTATTGTTCCAGAGTCTATACTTAAGGCTTTAAAAAGTACAGTGTCTAGGCATCCGAAAGTTAGTAAGATGTAAAAAGGGAGGAGGGTATACCTTCGGGAAAGGAAGATAGGGTTGATTTCTAGGTTGTCGCTGTTTGGCTTCCAACTGTTCCTAGATGTTTATATCCCATTCAATTGCAGCCCATGAACGCTCGAGTTCTACCCAGGTGTTAGTCGTTTTAAGTATGGTATCAAAGAGATTTAAAGCGATGTGGGTTTGATCTGTCAAGCCGGGTTCAACATTGGGTTGTCTTACAACAGGGACAATCATAGAGGAACAAAAAAATTTAAAGAAATCTGAATTTTTTTATGCTGTATCAATTTGATTTTATAAAAGAGAACTTTAGAAATCAATATTAAAAGCAAAATGAAAAGCAAAGGCCTTTTTTCTGTATCTGCGTTATATTTGAAATAAATGGTGTATGAATTATGGGAAAAACATTAAGCTGTCTATAGAATAAGGCTCCTATCAAGGGAGAATCTCACCCTGTAAACAAAAGAAGAAAATAAGATAAGAAATGATCCGATGAAGCATAAAATATGACAACCTAAAGATTCACAGGTCTTGTACCTGCTAGTAGCCGATACAGAGGAAAAACTGTAAACAATAGATAGCTAAATATTAATCACTATAGTAGAAGTTTTACTAAATTCCAATGCAACCTTCATCAGATGTATATAAGTGAAATAAGAATGAATATGAAATAACAGAGAGAAAAAACTCATAACACAGTAGTGACGGAATTAGGAATCTCCGGATTGCTTTGTATTAATTCTCGAAAGAGACAGTCTCTATTACAATTAATCAAAAAGGTCCAGCCTTTTCTCTTTCTTCAAAATGTATATTTATACAAATTTTTATGCGTTGGAATCTCAATAGTTCCAGAGGTTTTTGGTTACAATCAAAGGAGTCGAAACGTTTCATTTCTTTATCTCTGTTCTCATTTGTTACCCGAAACTTGCCTCTTCGCATGCTCTGTGCAAATAACGCACTTCTCCACCAGCTATGATATCAACTTAGATGGCTCTGCTTGATTATTTGCCTAAAAAATATAGTAGTCTTTCATCAATAGTGACAACTTTCCTTCCACCTGTTGATCTTTGGCATTGATAGAGTATAATAGTATACCTGGTTTAATTAGCCATTTGTCTATTTGCACTATGTCTGTTTGAGTTATTTGTGATATTTCGGCTAATTCTCTTTCTTCATTTTCCTTGATATTTAGCATATATTTAGCTGTATTGATCTGACCCGGTATCTCCATGCCACTTTCACCATTAGAACCCAACCAAATATCACTTAACAAACCGAAAATTTCTTCGCAATATTTCCTTAGCTTCATAGCTTGTTGTTTGCCATTGGATATATTTCGCTCCCATTCTTTCAATAAGATATTACCCCTGGTCTGATTTGCGATGGGAAAACTAGAACTACTGCTTGTTTCTCTTCTCGTCGTGGCTATAATATCCTCATGGAACACCACCCGAGATGCTCCGACTTCCCTTTCTTTAAGAGAGAGGTTTTCCAACATCTGATCAATGAGTTGGAAGCTGCTTTGAATTGTTTCTACTTTAACAAGCAGACCCTACTGCGCCGCCGATAACCTTTTTCTGATCTCTATTTCTTGGGATTGAAATATCATGATATTGATTACCTAGCTTTCGACGAATTCTAGTTTGGCCCGAAGCTGGTCTATCAATTCTCTCTGCTGGCTTATCTGAGTCTGAATCGTCTGAACCATCAACTGTGTCCATTCGATATTGACTTTAAGCCGCTCAATTTCTTTTTTATATTCTATTCTTGCTTGCTCTAAATTCGCACTTGCCTGATATTTAGTAGCAGCCTCTGCTGTAGCTAGTTTAGCCTCTAGCATCTTGATCAAACGATTTTTTCATTTTAGCTGATCTTTTAGGGTACCGCCTGAATATTGGTTCACCGTGGTGAAAGCTCCCAATGTTCCTACTATTTGCGTTGCGAATTCTTCTTTCTTCATATTTCTTCCATCAGTTAAAATTTTAAATTTCTTAGAGACAGTACCTGCCTCTTGGTAGAGTTCTTGTCTCACAACCACTTTCCTCTTTTTATTGAAGAAGAATTCATTCGGAGGTAGCTCTTCTACTGATATAGGTGTCAATTTTTCACCCAAAATCCAACCTGCGTCTGGGATCTCCTTTGTAGACTGTAGGGGGGTAATGGAGGCGATGTGATTGCTGACCTGTTTAGAAGATTTCCCGGGAGTAATAACCGAAGTTGGCTAGATTGGAGGAACAAAAGCCTCAGCTTCCTATTTTGGGCCCCCAACTTGCTCTTCTTTATCTTGTTGTTCTTCTTGGCCAGGTGCTGAATCTTTGGAGCCTTTGGCCTTTGTTTTCTGCACCTCCACGGTCGTTGGATTCTCACCCCATAATACTGGAGGAAGGCAACTCCGCCTATGCTCTTGGAATATGACAACATCAACCCTCTCTTCGGGCGACAGGACTTGTATTCTAGCCAAAACCTCATCATAAGATGTCACACCTCAAAAAATATCACCATGAGGCAAATTTTCGTGCTCAAATATTTTAAGGCCAGAGCTGGCCAAATGATTACTCATGACCTTGTGTGGATCGTGTTTCTTGAATTTGATGTGAATCAGCTTTATATCTTCTAGGGTTGTTTCCTCAGACTTTGCATGCCCGAAGTCTAATAATGAATAGTTGTTTAAATGAATAGGAAAAGGTGGCCATACCTTTTTTGAAAACCCTTTTAGTTCTTTACTTATACCGCCAATTACGGTTTGCCTGACGATCTCACGACAAGCCAGCCTGTCAGGTACAAGTAAGGGTAAAGCATGCAGAGGGATGGAAGTGCCAAAAACCCTGATGTATGAAAATTCTTTCTCCACGTACCAATCGACCACTCTACTTAAATTTGTCGTGATGCTATCCGATATCCTCTGTGGCAGATTACCAAAGATGACAACATGCATCGGTACCATTACCTAGTTGAAGATTTCGTATACGAAATCTGAAGCCTTGTCCTCCCAAAGCTTAGAATGTCATACATGGACTGGATCAACATCCAATGGAGCCCAGCTCTAATTTATCAAGGGAAAATGAGTCATGGAACATATTGCGTCCATGAGGTATGCAGACAAAAAAAATGAAGCAACTTTCCCGCTTTCTTTCTGCATCCTATATTCTGTAATCCAACTAGTCAGATTATCTGATAACATTTTGGCCCAGTCAAAAGAAGAGCCTTTTGCTACTGTGTATATCAAAGGCACCCATGGGAGGAAAAAATGCATGGTGTATTCCCTCCCGTATAATCTACAGGTCATCATCGCTAGGTATTTGAACTGTGGTTCCAAAGAAGATATGGAATAAATTCCATTGTTGTCTGCCTTGAACTTCGCTGGGTGTGAGACCCAATCCTTGATCAAATCAGATAAAATTTTCGCGTATTGCTCACATTCCTTCTGTTTAAAACCCTCTAGAAACTCTTCATTGTATGTGAAGTCTGACGTGGGTGGTAACGTGCACATCGTCTGTAATCTTTCTAGTCTAAAGGTCCCAATAGTGACCTTCTGCTCATTGATAATGGTTCTGGTAGGGATGTCTACATGATCTAGTGCCCATCAGATCATATCATAGTAAGGCATAAGGCATGGCCTAGCCGCTACTTTGTGCATCTCTGCCTGGACGACGATCTTGTATTTGGTAGTCATGTCGTCTTTCTCGTTGTCACTGGAATTGTCTGAAAAGTTCACCACATCTGATTGAAAAACCTTTGAGACGTATGACCAGGTTTGTATTGAATCAACGTTTCAAGGTGAACTGTCCAAAACATTATTAGAACCTTGTCCCGAAACCTCATCACTTGCCTTGGATGCTTTTCATGGGGCCATGACAAGAGATTGTAACTTAGCTCTTCTGCAATAAAAATGCGTATACATATAGAAGTTAGCTTACTGAGAAAAACTTCTCTGTGTAGGATAGAAATGAACTTTATGAATAAAATAGGAAGCAACAGATATATATCTTCGACAATTTAACATATCGATGTCCTTATGAACAAAATGGTCCAATCATATTTAGATAGAGATTTTGGCAATAAAAACCATACCGTTACTTTGTCGTTTCTCCTTATTTCCAATTAATGCCATAAATTTCGATGGATCGTAGCACAAGTTGGCACAGGGAACATTTGAAATTACCTCATAAAATGCACATTATTATTATTTGCCTTAAACATTGATTATGCTGGCTTGGATTCCTTAATTAGGATTTAAATCAACATTTCGGCGTTCGCTGTATCGGGACTTTTAACTTTAACCTTTTGAGCCTCTAAAACCCAAGATTGTGATGATTAGATTTAATTAAGCAAGGATGTAACTAGGATTAAGTGTTTTAATTAATTATGCTTTAATTTATATCGTGACTTCGTGGCTCGAAACTTCGAAGGTATAGTTCCCGGGAGGAAAGTATGCCGAGTCGCGAAATTCCGAGAAACTTAATCATGGTCAAAACTAATCAACCTTGACTTTAACCTGGGTTACTTAGGTAAAAGTTTCGTGGCTTCTTGTTTCAGATTTTCAACAGTAATGTTTTAGGAGAGAGTGAACGCTGAGACGCGAAATCCCGACGACACTTGACTGGGGTTTACATGGTCTTACTCCTATTTTTCACCTGAGGTAAGCTTTTAAAACTTTTCGCGACCTCGCACATCGGGGTTTGTAAATCTTGTGACTTGTAACTCCTGAAGAGCGATATTCCGAGGTACAAAAAGCAACAACCTTCGTTTAACGATAAAAAGTGGTGACTTATGAAGCATCACATCCCCCGTTATTTCTCATGTCGAGACTACTGAGATTTTCAGTAGGTGAATGTCACGAAGTGAAAAAGAACTTAAGAACCGACATTTGAATTTTAAAATAGATTTGAACCAAATGAAAAAGGCAACTCCAACACTCCCAATACTCACACCCATCATGTGGATCCAAATAAGAATATTGATCCACATAGTGGGAGATGATCAAAGATGAATCTGGAAGGAACAATACCATTTTAGAATATGCAGGCTGGACATTGGTAACTATCTCCTAATGTGGGACATTGATGTTCTCTACATAAAGTGGAGTAGAGTCATCAAATAAAATATGGAAGTGGTTGTCATCCCATAAATGACAACTATCCATATACCAATCATCGCAATCGGCCTTAAAATCATACTGAGCATTTATTTATTGATTATATTCATCTCTGATGTCCACCATTAGAAATCTCTCTTGCATGCTATCCAATGAATCTTGAATACTACAAAATCTATCATTGAGGCCATCTCCAAGGTCATGCAATCTAGCATCCAATGTGACATACAATTGGGATTTGAATGCTTCAGTAATTTGCAGAATTTCTTTGAGGGTTTGAGAGGAAATATCCATCTGAGCACCCTATGAACTCTTCATTCCTGCAGTCTTCATGAAAAAACCCAAAAAATAGAACAATAAATTACGACATAAAATCGCGGCTTTTTTTGGAAAACCCTAAAACACTGCTAAATTTAAAATGCTCATAACTTCACTTCTTGGACTCTGTTTCGGTTGATTTTAATTTTTTAAATTGGGTGAAATTGTGAGAGGAAATCAGATCTGTAATTTGTTTGGGCAAAATCGGCCTCCAGATGCTACATAAATAAAAAATGCGCACCGCCGTCCGCGGAAAAAACCCCGAAAACTGTAGATTTTAAAACTTCAATATCTTGACTTCCCGGACTCCGTTTCAGACGATTTTTTTTTGAAACTTGGGTGTTTTTCTGAGAGGAACTCAGATCGACAACTTGTTTCTACAATTTTTTCACAGAAATATACTAAAAATTTCTGGAATGTCGTGACCCTCTTTTTTCTTCTCTGAAAAAAAAAATCAGCAAAAATATAAAATATTTGCCCACAATGTCTACCAAAGAAAGTGCTCTGATACCACTTGTTAAGAACCTGAATTGATCTACAAATATAATCACCACAAATACTGAATAAACAATAGATTCACAGAGCAAGATAGAATAAACCACACTTTATTATTACCAAACCCTTGAGGTTGGGCAACACCATACAATGGATCCTATTATGGAAATGATCCTCTCCTGTTCACTTGCCACTTCGAGGGGGCTTCCTCCTAATGAGCTTCAAATCACAATACAATACTTCTCTTCATGTCCCATTACATTGCTTGGACCCCTTTATATAGTTCTACCATCACCTAAGAACATTCTAGAGGAGGAATCTTCTAGAAGTAGAACCTTCTAGGAAGTCCTCTTACATTTATTATATCTAACTACCCATTTATTATATGTAACTACCATAGTGGGAATTATTTAATAATATAGTGGATCTAGTCCACCTTACATTGAATGGCCTCCACTATTATCACTATGGTCCCTCTTCCCCCCCAGCTACCTCTCTAGCTACCTTACAACCAACAAATAGTCCCGTTGCCGAGACCTGAAACTATGATTGCTGGGAGCTGAGGAAGAAGAAGCTCTGTGTGATATTCTAACCTGAAACTGTGATTGCTAGGAACTGAGGAAGAAGAAGATCCGTGCATAGATTTTTCACCCTAGTGCACAATACTCTACTTGGATTGTGAAGCTCTGTGCTAAGAAGAGAAGTCAGATCTGAAAAAAAGAGGTAAGATCTCGAAGCTTTGTGTTCTGATAAAGGTAAGAATAGTGAAAAGTTTTAGATCTGGAAGCTTTGTGCTCTGGTAAAGGTAAGAATAGTGAAAAGTTTTAGATCTGGAAGCTTTGTTCTCTGTTGAAAGTAATATTAGTGGAAATTTTTGTTTCAAGAGTATGGATCTAGGTATGTTTGATAAATTTTGTCCTAGTCTGAAAACTAGGGCAAAAATAGAAGAGAAAAGGTTTGATATGAGTAGATTTGATAGAAATAGTGAAAGATATGTTATTCCTATGCATAGAAAGAATGTTTGGACTAACAAATGGATGCATGATCCTAGAAAGAATTTTACAGGTTAGCTACCATGCTCCTAGTTCACAGTACAGGAAGGGTTGGGGATCATTTAAAAGAAAAAAGAGGATTAACCTTTTGTTACACTTGCAGAAGACCGGGACATCTTGCTAAGGAATTCCCTGGAAGAAGACCTAGTTGTGTTTGTTGTAAATCTATGGATCATGAAGTTCTAGATTGCCCTAGAATGATTGCTAAGGTTGAAAGAATGAATATGAGACAAGAAAACCTTGAGGAAGGTCAAGAAATTGAGACCACGGTAGAACCCCAGAAAGAATTGGAAATTGTACTGTTGCAAATGAAAGAAACCATGAATGATCATAGAAACATCAACTTATCAGAGATCTTCAAAGAAAAAGAATGCATAGAAATAAGAATAGGAGACTTTGACATTGATTACGTTCTGGATGAGGAAACACAGGTAAATATCATGACAGAAAGAACTTGAGAAATTTTAGGGAAGCCTGCTATGATTCCTTCATTGGGAGGAATATGGTTGTTTAGAGGAAAGTTGATAACCCTGAGTGGAATCCTTACCCAGATATCTATGAGTGCTCATGGAACTTTGATAGAGGAATATTTTGAGGTTTTTAAATTTATTGAGAACAACGCTCCATTTACTATGTTACTAGGAAAAACCTGCATCGAGAAGGATCAGACTCGAAGGAAGGAAGAATAAGACCTAGAATAGAAAAAGAAAGAACTAAGAGACTTCATGACCAAGAGAATCACACACTTACTGAATGAACAATAAGATTAGTTGAAACTATCGAGGGCTAGACATCAGGATGTCATAATTTAAAGAACACAGAGGACTTAAGATACCTGTCTATACAAGAGAGTAGAGCACCTACACCAGACAGAGAAGAAGTATTTCCCTTGAACCCTATTAAACACCATCAACAACACGAAGATACTATGCCAAGAGAAGATAAGAATCAGAATGGAAAGAGGAATACTGAGACGAAGATCACCAAGAAGAAGGCTAGAAAGCTCAGTAAGAAGAAAGCAAAGATAGAAAAATTACAAACAACGCCGGAAAGAACTGCGCATAAGGAAGGGTTCCAAAATTTGAGCTTTTCCGGGATATCAGTACAACATAGCATGACACTTCACCATGGAGAATTAATATGAACATTGGAGGCATTATAACAGTTAGCCCAAACATGTATAACAACAATTATGGCCATGAAGCTCGCAATCAGACTGTTGGGACCGTTCCGTAACGGAAAAAACTGCATTAATGAAGGCTTCTCGCCCATTGGAAAGATCCGTTACCGAGTTGTCTACTTAGTAAATTGAGCTTGGCACCGAGAAAACTTTTTCCACTCGTAATTATCTGAGCTCACAGATCAGTTGATTTCACGCAATGATCATCGAGCTATCGCCATCTATTTCGTTGCATCAAGTAGTTTCTCTTCAACCCGAGATATTCAACCAAGAGCATGTATGTCCGAAGAACTTAGCATATTCAAAGAATATGTGAAGGAGATACTCATCGACCTCATGACNCATGCTCTTGGTTGAATATCTCGGGTTGAAGAGAAACTACTTGATGCATGTATGTCCGAAGAACTTAGCATATTCAAAGAATATGTGAAGGAGATACTCATCGACCTCATGACTAAAAGAGTAATGTCTATGGGTGTACATGCTTCATCGACGAGAGGAGTGCAAGCCTCCTTGTCGACTGCTCGCGGATTTGGAACATCTTGAGCTGCGATTGAGAAAACAACCAAGCATAGAGATGAATTGGCGAATGCGAAGTTATTATCGTCCATCCTACCCAAATACATCGCACCCTTGGCTGATGTAGTGCGTCGCGAAAGTGTCCCGAGGGACTTCGACTACACCGTCATCACTGTGTATCTCCCGAAGGGGATACACGCAATCAGACCATAGCTAGAGAGGATTCCAACATTGAAAATTAGTGACTATAACCTAGGAGACCGTAAGAGCTATGGCATGCTCGCACCTCAAAAATATCTAACCAAGACAAAGGGAAAGAAGATGAAACTCATCCCCCAGTTGTGGACGATGAACCTCATGCAGTCCACCCTTTTGAACGTAATGAAGATTCCACATTTTGGAAGGCACCAGGAGGTTAACGCATGTGTTAAGCTCCTATTGTCGTGCTTCCATAGTGGCTATCTATGGTTGGATATATGAATCACTGTCGATCCGACGCTGATCCATAGGATCACTGGAATAAGCATGCAGGGACCAGACCCACAAGAATTCTACCCAGGAAAAGCTGCAGACTGCGCCTTGGCATTAAAGAAACATATGATGATGTTGAGAAGGGTATGTGAGGCTACAAGGTAGCCTCCATCCAGAATGGCGCAGTGCGCCTAACATGCCAATTAATTGTAGGAAATATAGTAAGAAAGAACAAACCCACGCAGGTCATAGGGTTTGTCATTGACCTTGCTGGGAAATGCGTAGAATGCCTACAGATGAACTGGGTGAAGTACCTTATTAACCAGTTCGAACTGGATTGTCGCAAAGCTCAGGATCAGGGTTATGAGTTTCACTTCAACTGGCTCCTGATCCTTATCGCATTTACTTCTTGGGATATGCCAGAAGGTGCGACCTTCCTTGACATCGATCCATTCGAGATTCTCGCTACGAAGTTCACCACACTTTGGTATTTGAGCGATATTTGAAAGCAGTGGCAGTCAAACAAAATATTCCATACCTATTACCTGTAGATTAGGAGGGCTATTGAGTCCTTCCCTCGTATGACGCTGAACACCCTGGACATGTTCAGGCCTCTAATGAAGTTTCGCATAGATAGACATTTTATTTATATCACTGCGCAGGCTGATGAAAGCAAAGAAGAACTTCAGTACTAATACAATATCACTACAGAGGACTTGGAAGAAATCATTAAAGACTGGCCTAGAGAACTCCTTATCCTTGCGGACCCCACAGAGCTGTTTGACCCAGACCTCATTGGAAATATGATGGTTACTCGTGAAGGGTATGATGCCTCAAGTAGTAGCAGGAAGAAAAAGAAGCAAGATGTACAGAAAGTACACAACACATCAGAAGAGACCGAATCCGAGTCACCTAGTGGAGGAGGTGATGATGAAGTGAACAAAGAAGAAAAAGAACAAGAAGAAGATAAGCAAGGCGAAGTAACATCGCCACAAAACCTCCCTGATGAAATTGATCCATCTGAGAAAAGGAAGCTTTCCCCCACAAAACCTTCATCACGAAAGAAGTCCAAATCCAATAAGCCAAATATGCAGAGTGTACTCGTGGTCAACGATTTCGACGTCATTATTTCAGCTATAGTAGATGGCTCAGAAGATATTTTGAAAAGAAACGAAGCAAAACAAGAAGCCATCCATAATAGAATTGAAGCAGCACTAAGAGGTGTACAACAAGACCTTTATTCGAGTCACGCAGTGTCCACTACGCCCCCGCCCGCAGAAGAACCAAAGTTGGGAGATGAGCCTGCCCAACTCCGCAGACTAGCTGATGTAACTGAAGCTCACCTTCATCAAGCACAATATGAGAAAGAATAGGTCACAATGGCCCTGCAACAATCACAGGAGGAAGTTATAGAGAAACGTAGAATTGGGCAACAGAAGAGGGATTCCCTTCAAGTGAAATTCGAGGAAGAGAGAGAGCAGATCCAACAGGAGAAAGAAAAGTTGCTTGTGGAGTAGGTCAGAGTAAAAGAAGTAGTCAACAAAGCACTTCCCTCTGTGACATGCTTGGAGCAGAAGGAGGAAGAACTAGTAGAACACCAAGTAGTGCAGCTTGCAGAAGTCATCCAACAACTTCAACAAAGAATCAAAGATCTGTAGCTATGAACAATGCCCAATACTCCGCAGGATGTGCGTGATCAACGAGAAGAAACTGCTCGAAATGCAGTTGAATTAATCAAGACCCTCGCCATGGAATGTAAACAACTAAGTGATCGCAGTGCCTAGACTTATGAGCGACTCACTGAGGATCCTGAATTGAAGGCACTAGAGTCACATCTCAAGGAGGCGAAGCAACAAGTAGAAACAATACAGGCTCAGTTGAAGCTCCTGTCAGCCATTGAGAGGATGAAGCGATCCCAAGAACAACGCACTTCTCAACAAGAGGTCCACACCATTCAGAGAAGAGTCATGGAAGTGACTCAAAGGCTTCAACCAATATAGGATGAGGTGTGCCAACTGTTCACAGAGATCAAAGGTCGAGGAGAAGAACTGGAGCAAGTTGTCATTGTAGTTGAACAACGCTTAGAGGGACTTGTCAATGAAGTAGTAATCCAATAATTCGCTAAGGAAGAGGTCATGGCACAACAACAGGTTGAAGCAGATTGAGCCAAACTCGAGGCTTTTGAGGCAAAATTACCCAGAGTAGAGTGACTCGGGACGAGTCACAAGTGAGTGTTGGGGGCCTGTTGGCCCTTGACCAAGTTTTGAGGATCCTTGGTCATGTGTGACCTACTTTTGGGACTTCGACAGGCTGTCGAAGGTGGAGTGCAAGTCTAAGCGGAGATCGTGGGATCTTGACCCCTTTTTAGGGATTTTTGGGTTTTGGGCTTATGTAATGGGTATAGGGATGTCGGCCCATGGGTTTACCCATGCTTAGGAATATTTTGTAATGTATAAATAGAAGGCTAGGCAATATAAGAGGAGTCAGTTGCATGTGGTTCTAAGTGAAAATGATTGTAAGAGGCTTGGTGCGTGTTGTATGTTGAGACTTGCAAAGCTAAGTGCAAGTCCTCTGTAGTTATTTGTGCACAGACTGTGGAAGGCTATGTGCCTAGATCTACTCTAGAAAGGAGAATCTAGCGAGGTGCATAGATCTCCTATCCTCTATGGAGTAGATTTTTAGGCTTTGTGCATGTATCTGATTGACCGAAGATAATAAAGAGGACGAAGATTTGGTGGACGTAGCCCCAGGGTGGGGGTGAACCACGTATATCCTGTGTTGTGAATGATTTGTGCTTCTTGGTTGTTCTTTTGTTTATGTGATTCAATTCTTAGTGCAATGTTAGATGATAAATGAATCTAATATGATAGCTTAGTTCCAAATAATGTGAACGAATGCTAGATCTGATCTATGTTGGTATGCTTAGTGCTTGAGTCTATTGAATCTATGTGAATACTACGTTGATATGTTGTTGGGGTTTAGCTGCGCTGTAAACTAAGACTAAATATTGACGGATCATAATTGCTAAGTTCTTTGTTAAGGTATTACAATCACAGATCTGTGTCCTAGCTAAGGTTGCAGACACTAGAGTCCTGCAACCACCCCCGACTCTACCTCGGGTGAGACTTCATCTACTTCGCAGGTGTTGCCGAAAGGGCCAATAGTTAGGGTTTTGTTGGTGGTTTGTTGTAGCGTTGAACCCTGGGTCTGCCCCTGTGCCAACATGCACCATTCTTGAAGAATATCAAAGGAGAGAATTTGGCATATGGTAGCCACATGGATATAACAGATCATGTAGGTTTGTGCATCTTGAAAATGGTACTAGGTGCTTCCATTATAAACAAGTTTTATAGGTCCTAAAAAAATCCTTAAGCCGACCTATTCCAGGGAATAGAGTTGATCCAACATATCTCAAAGATATAAACTAGGGCCGATCTACATTAAGTCTGGTTAAAATCAAGTATTTATACACCTTTTGTCTCATGTTTTCTCTGACTGAGATAGATGTTTTGAAGGTCAGACTTGACTAGAGAAAAGGACTAGTGCACATATTTGGTTTAGATTTATTTCGAGAAGCATATTCTAGGGAATTTTCATGACAATATTTCAATAAAAAGATTGAAGAAGATCCTAGTAGTAACACTAGGAAAGGGACAACTAGCCTACTGTGCATTTTCTAGGGGTATTTTTAGCTACAACATTCTAGGCAGGTTTCTCCAACACACAGACACCTAAAACAATAGTACAAATATTAATTATTCTAGTAGTTAGGGCACCCTAAAAGACATATTCCAAAAGTTGAAAACAATTTTTGTATCTTATGATAGAAAATGAGATTTCCATCACCATCATCCAACCTAAGGACAAGTCAATGATATTACTTTAGACCTGATTCTAAATCAATTATCACAATAGAAGGGGGTATTACACATATACCAATGAAATCAAACCTAATATCATCTTGTAAAGAGGGTGACCAACACCATAGGAGATTAATTGTTTTTTAAAGAGAAATTTCTAGCATTAGAAGAAGGATACCTTACCCACATATTTGAAAGCCAACATATGGTTTTCTGGCTCATGGTTTTATCCAGTGGTTTTGAAACACATGGTTTTGAGCACTTGGTTTCTTAACAAGCACATGGTTTTTCCACATAATGCATCTAAGCACCTGGAGGAGGTCAACTTGTACTCATTCATGGATATTTTTTCACTACTCTCACACGTGGATACACTTATAGGAGGGTGCACTTTTGGACAAAGATTCATATTACTATTTCAAGGATATGATATGGTCAAACTCTCACGATAAGGAAGGAACCCACACCTATTTCTCCTATTTTTAGAAGGAAGTTGAAGCTAACTCCTTATTATATAATTTGTTGAAGTTAGTTAGATGTGAGTTACATGTAAACATGTTTACTAGATTATTTTATTTTATTGTAACCTCCTACAGGAGATTGTGGATATCAACAAACCCTTGTCGATATTTAGAAATAAGTTTGTTGAGGAGATTATAAATGATTATGTTGTCATTATAGCTAGGATAAATAATGGATCTAATTATTGTTTGAAGGAGTTAGAGCTCAAACCTATATATGGTTTTCTCTTTCCACTTGCAAGATGGGTTGGAACTAGTGAAAAATGGAATTACTTGTGAACAAGCTAGCTCCAAGTTTTGGAGTACTTTGTCTTTTATCTATGTAAGTGGTGTTGTTGTTTATGTATAATTTTATTTGTATATATATGTTCTAGGGGACATACTTGGAGGTTAGACATTTTGTGGGATTTTGAATGCCTAAGGAAAATAAGGCCATAGAGGAGAACCATGCTATGTTGGGGGAGCATATAGTGATATCGTTAACTCGTGTCTTTCCCTCTTGAAATTACCTAAGTGGATCCATAGCCCATGTAGGTGAGGCATTGGTCTCCCTTTCACTCATCACCCGAAGCCCATCTTATTTCATCCTTTTTTAGATATACATTGTTGCTAGGTTTTCTTTACTCCTACTCATTACTACACAAAGTGAGCCTATTTAACCATTAGGGAAACCCCCCTTGGAAAATAACCTTTTTTAGTCTAAAGTGAGAGGAG
>JASDQU010818555.1:2281-35540 GCA_032191745.1 Picea mariana | reverse complement strand
TCGGCAACCCCAATACAAAATCCATGCTTATTTCTTCCCATGGCCTCTCTGGTATGGGAAATGGCTGATAAAACCTTGCATTCTGTCTCCTTCCCTTCGAATGCTGGAAAACTCGACATCTGTTTACAAATCTCTTGACATCTGCTTGCATTCCCAGCCAAAAATATGACTCATTTAGCTTCACAAATGTTTTTTCATGGCCAAAATGTCCTGCTAATCCTCCACTGTGTTTCTCCTTCAACAGGTTCTCCCTCATGGAGCAATTTGGAATACACAGTTGATTTCCTCTAAACAACAACCCTTCATGGATCATATAGTCTATCCAAGGACTCCTATATTTGAGAACAGGATTCTCAGCTGCTTCATATGCTTCTGCAAATTCTTGATCATCTGCATACATATTCCTAAGGTCCTCAAAACCCAATGTTTTGACTTAGAACTCCTGCAACAACAAACACTTCCTGCTCAAAGCATCAACCACTTTGCTAGCAGTACTCGAAATGTGCTTAATAACAAATGTGAAATTTTGCATGTAGTCAACCCATTTTGCATGTTTCTGATTCAACTTCTCCTGTTGAGTCACAAACTACAATGCATGATTATCACTGTACAATACAAATTCTTTGGGTATCAAGTAATGCCTCCATTTCTTTAATGCCTGTATAATAGCGTAGAATTCTTTATCATACGTGGAGTATTTCAGTTTCACCTCATCCAGCTTCTCACTGAAATATGCAACCGGTCTGTCTTGTTGACTCAAGACCGCTCCTATGGAAAACCCACTTGCATCACATTTCACCTGAAATGTCTTCAGGAAATCTGACAACACCAAAACCGGTTGTTCCGTGATCTTCCGCTTCAATAGATTAAAGCTCTTCTCAGCCTCTACTATCCAATGAAAAGACTTATGCTGCTTCTTCACTGTATCCATCATCGCTGCGCTAATCCCACTGAAATTCCTGATGAATTTTCAGTAGAAACTAGCCAAACCATGAAAACTTCTCACCTCAAAGATATTTCTCGGTGATGGCCAATTTTTGATCACTTCTACCTTATCCGGATCCATCCTCAACTCATTAGCCGAAATAACAAATCCCAAATAACTGAGTTTTGTCTTCATAAATGAGGACTTCTTCATATTAATCAACAACTTCTCCTGCTGTAGTTTCCGCATCACTGTAGCCAAATGCTTCAAGTGTTCTGCCACTGATTTACTGTAAATCAGTATGTCATCCAAGTACACAATGACAAATTTCCTGATGAACTCCCTCAGAACTTCGTTCATCCGCCTCATAAAGATACTCGGTGCATTCATCAAGCCAAATGGCATGACTAGCCATTCATACAAACCTTCGTTGGTTTTGAAGGCTGTCTTCCATTCATCACCCTCTCTCATGCGAATCTGATGATATCCTCTTTTCAAATCAATCTTTGAAAAATACTTGGCTCCCCCCAAGCAATCCATCAGATCATCCATTCTTGGCACTAGGAACCTGTACCTGATGGTTATCTTGTTGATCTCTCTTGAGTCAGTACACATTCTCCAACCTCCGTCTTTCTTCGGACTGAGTACTGTTGGAACAACACATGGAATCAAACTTTCTCTGACCAATCCCTTGTCCAATAAATCCTATACTTGCCTCTTAACCTCTTCATTCTCTTGCGGCGTCAATCTGTACGCGGCTTTGTTTGGCAAACTAGCTCCTGGTATGAGATCAATATGATGACTCGCACTCCTCATCGGTGGCAAAAAACGAGGTAATTCGTCCACTATGATGTCGACGAACTCTTCCAACAGTTCCTGAACTTCATCTGGTAAATCATCCACCCTTGTGCTAGTCATAACAATCCTCGGTTTTCTGACAACAAAGAATTGTGGATATTCTTTCTTCTTCAACTCTGTAAGAAGTTCCTTCCCACTCATCAGAAGTATTGTGTTGCTTACTTCCAGATTCACCTCCTTATCCTTTATCGGAAGCAACCTATGTGTCCTCCCATTCTCCTCCAGGGTATATGTGTTCATTCTCCCATCATGAACCACATTTCTGTCATATTGCCATGGTCTACCCAGCAATAGATGACATATATCCATAGGAATGACATCACATAGTACTTTATCATTATACCCTCCTATCTTGAATACAACTAAACACTGTTTAGTGACACTTACCTGGTGTCCCTTCTGTAGCCATGAGACCTTATATGCGTTTGGATGATCAGTCATCTCCAGCTCCAGCTTTTCCACCATCTCGGTTGAAATGATATTATCTGTGCTACCGCTGTCCACGATAACCTTGCACACCCTATCCTTGGTCTTGCAAGTTGTTCTGAAAAGCCTAGTTCTTTGAGCTAAGTCCTCCACCTCCTTCCCGGGTGTTAAGAGAAATTTACGCATCATTAGTGACCTTCCGCCTTCTGCGTCTTTGGCCTCAACATCCCGCTTCTACGCTTCAGTGATGTGAGCTTCTCCTCCATCCTTCTTTTTCTCTGGACACTCGTAAGACTTGTGCCCATTCTTTCCACATGTGAAGCATGTAATTACTCCACCTCTTCCTCTTCCTCTGCCTCTGGTACGAGGAAAAGTATTGCCATTAGCATATCCTCCGCTCTGCTCTGTATGTTCCCTCTCTGTTCAACATATGGCCCTCTCTGTGAGGTTCCACCTCTTTCAATTTTACCTTGAGGTTTCTTCCATTCCTCCTTGGGCTTTTGGTATTTTTCCTCGGAAACTGTTTTACCTCTGGGCTGGCTCCTGCCTCGCCCTCGCTGACCTTGCTTATGGCTTAGCTTCTCCTCAGCCTTCAGAGCCATCTGATAAGCATCCTCCACCATCCTGATGGTTACCATGCTCAATTCATCCTGAATGTCGTATCTCAGACCATTCAGATATCTAGTAACCTTCTCATCATCGCTCTCTTGATGACCTGCCCTGATGTTTAGCCAATAGAATTCCTCCATGTATTCTTTCACTATCATCAGTTTCTGTCTCAGGTTCTGCATTCTCCTGAACAAAGTAATTTGATAATCCCTTGGGATGAACTTCGCTTTCATCTTCGTGATCATCTTATCCCAGCTCTTGATCTTCTTCTTTCCCTTGCAGCGTCTGTCAGCTTGTAGCTCATCCCACCACAATGGTGCATGTCCTTTCAGTCTCATGACAACATGCCTGACCTTCTTGT
The DNA here is from genome assembly GCA_032191745.1 of Picea mariana. Lineage (NCBI taxonomy): Eukaryota > Viridiplantae > Streptophyta > Pinopsida > Pinales > Pinaceae > Picea > Picea mariana. The sequence goes on along the minus strand of JASDQU010818555.1, from coordinate 32,361 downwards.
CCTCTTCAACCTATTCATAGTCAAAGTAGGTGTCGAGAGCTCTAATCCAATCTAGAGGCTCCTCCGCATCTAAGTTTCCCTCATAAAATGGAATGTCCATTTTTGCCTTTGCACCCATCCATGCGATAGCTTTAATTAGATGTTCATTTGCTACATCCTCGGCTGCAACTTATTCTTCTCGTTCAGCCTCTATCTCGCTCTTAGAATCACTTAGATTCCCAACACTAGTTGTGCGTCTTTGCACTGTCTCCATGTCGTCGAGTCTTTCTCGAAGATCTCTCATCTGTCTCTCCATTTTTGGATTTTCTACCTGCCTGCCTCTTCTTCGCACCTCCCTATCTTCTGGATCAGGTGATTGCCTTTCTCTTCTTGGCGACATGGCAAATTTACTTCTTCTCTGCTACAGAAAGAAAAGATTTATTTGGGCTCTGATACCACACCTGACGCAGCCGCACCCTCGGGCACGTCCACTCTCATAGGATCTTCTCTTTACACGGTCCGAAGAACATCAGAGTTCTTCTATTTCCCTATCGAGAAATCTGCACCCACACTTCTCTTCACATGATCCCCCTTCCTTGACTTATTGGGGAATTGGAACTCGCGACTTCGCAGTCGACCTTTTGGGTTATGAATCCACAAAACCCGATACCTGGTCAATGTTGACTCTTCTCTTTACCCTGTCGGGACTTCTTCTCTATCACGATTTCACAACTCGCGATATAAAACGACTTACCTTACCAACCTCCGATACCCGACACGTCGAAACTCTGACACACGTGCGAGCTGTCTCCTTAACTCCCGTCGCTTCTATCGAGATTTCAGAATTCGCGGGATCACGAATCTTGATGTCAACAGACTCGAAACTTTACTTTCCCCGTACTTCGATGACTCATTCCACCTGTCCTCCACTGACTCCCTGTGGCCCACACACTTTATCCTTCATCGTCGAGATATCACGTTTCAAGATTTCAAGTTGCAAAGGAATCCTGCCTCCGGGATCTCCGATGCTCCGAACCCCGACTATTCTCGGATCTTTGATGCGTGTCCGCCCCGAGATCCATGGATAGGATTTCTTCTCGATATTTCGAGACTTTAAAGGTCTCGAGTGTCTTGACTTCTAAAACCCCGATGCCTTCAATATCCCGATGATACTATGTGACATTCTTCTATTCTTACTCACCTCCCTGTGCACAACCCTGCAACTCCCTTGCAAATTAAAAGTAGCAACTTCTCTGCGCTGTTCCTCGGCTACTCAGAATCCTATCCCTCCTAATCTTTTCTCTCGACTTCTGGTCCTTCAAGAAACTTCTTGCGCGCACTCCTTGCAGAAATTCTTCAACAACTGTCTAAGTGTTGAAGTCTTCTTTGACTCTGCGCATGCCTGCAACAGCAGTCTCTTAGCTCTCGCTCAGGTTCGCAACCCTGAACTTCACCTGACCTGCACACTCCTTGCACGACTCATGTGCCAACTGCACCTTTGAGTAAATGAGAACAAAAGCTATCTCTAATTGAACCTTTCTGTCAACGCACTCCTTGCGGACAATTCGACTGCACTCCTTGTAGGAATCCTCTGCCTCAATTAGAGAAACAATTGAACCTCATTCACTCTTCCTCTCAGACTTCAATTCAAACATGAAATCATATACACAACACATGAAAGCAAATGTATAACTAGAAGCAAGACATCAATTGAGCATAACATCAATACACAGAGAATAGACACATAACCATGAATTTGAATCAAAGTTTTCTTCTATTAATTCAAATGTCTGTACATGGGTGTTCTTCATACAATTCTCTGCGTGCTCTTCTGCTTCTTCTCTTGCTTCAATAATGTTACAAATGTACAATGAGGGTGTCTATATCCTGTTTCCCTCTTGCGCTCTAAAGCTATCAAATCTAGAATTAAATTCCTATCTACCTGCATTAACTATATTAAATGCCTTCTATCTACTAAAGGACGAGAGATTAAAGGCTCAACGTCCGTTACAATATACATGTGTGCTTCATCTTAAATGACTCATTTAAGGTTTGTGCAACAATTCCAAAGTGTTTTCAAAATTTGTGCTGGCTTCTCCAGTTGTCTTCCGCTTCCGCGCTAGCTCACTTGATGTGCTGGCGATGCTACTACATCACTTACCCATTATCATTAGGTCTCACAAGATGGTTTCAAGATGTGTTTTGTCAATCTAGTCCAAATATAAATGACTCTTGGCAATGAATATTTATTTCTCTTGTTATGAAATGAAGAACACAGAAAAATGCAAAACTTGGCGTGAATTAAATAATCATGTTAATCATAGAGTTTTTGAATGAAATTTTTGTTTGAGGCCATAACTAGGGGAGAATATATCTGGTCCAATCAAATCCAATATAGGGCCATCCATGCCCAAAGTAGTGTGGTTGGATGAAATACATTCCATGTCATTTTCCTTGCATCAACAATCAATGGAATTGTCTCCTTGGAAAAATTGACATTCGTAAATGCAAGGTGTCTAAGGGATTGAGGGAATTCTTCCTTGTACACACAACAAACATACCATATGCATTCACTTGTTGAGAAGTGGTGCAATGGTATTAAAGGTGTTATAGATCAAGGTATCCAATGGATTTTATTTATAATATGAGAATATCATCTAATAAGAACATCATTTCATGTGTAAGACTCTTTCAATATCCTCAATATTGAATAAACTTTATAATCTACGTGCATTATTAAAACCACAAAACCTTGATATTTAATATCATCAAAATATTTTAATACATTTTATAATCTATATTCACATTATTAAAAACCTACAACCAATGTTTTGTAGCATCAAGTGCAAAAAGATTGAAAACAACATAACTTATGAAAGAGTTAATATAATTTAACTATAAACAAGGCATTGTAAGATACTTTGTAAGCTAAACTTTGTAAGAAACTTATGATACTCTAATATTACATATGTAAAAATGGATTTATATATTGAATTTCTAAATATTTGAAATTTTTATAAAATACAAAAAAATTGAATTAAAAAGTTAGACAGATTGAAAATTTTATGAAATTTTTATAAAATACAAAATGTTTATATTCCCTTATGTTACAGTTTGGTATGCCTACCAGAGCATCCAATTGGGAGTAATAGTGAGCTCATGATTTTTTGAGGATTTGTATGGGGCCCGACTCACATTATTCATCATATATCATATCTTAGCCCGACTCACTGACCTAAGGAATCTTGATAGCTTGGCTAATGACCATTACAGATTACCTAACACAGAATCAATCTATGAATAGGTTGAATCATTATAGAAATACCAACATTAACAAAGTAATATAGATTTTCTATTCATGAAAAATTTCTTGAATGTTAGTGTTGATTCTTAGTGTAAATGTTTTCTACCAAACACTTTGAACCTAATCAATCTATGAATAGGTCGACTCATTATAGAAATACCAACATTAACAAAGTATTATAGATTTTATATTCATGGAAAAGATCTTGAATCTTAGTGTAAATTTTTGCTAGCAAACACTTTGAACCTAGTTTTATTTGATCAATTCATTCTTAAGGATTTTGTCACTTGTGGTTACTTCTTTTTAATAATATTTTTTTAAGACTCTTGTACACTACAAAATTGTGTTAAAAACTATGATGCACTCAAGAAATAATTGTTCCATATATATTCTTTTTCTTGAACTACAATCATACAATATGGCACTAGATTATTCTTTGTTAAGTACAATGTCATATTCACTCTTTGCAATTCAATTTCATCCTACTCATGGTTGTTTATATTTGATAACAAAATGAATTATACCTTTTTGCAAGATAGATTTCATCTCTTTTCCTTTTCATTTAAAAAAACTTAAATGTGTGCGGACATTGCTTCTATGTGGTTCTTGGTGTATCACCTATTGCAACATATTTTTTCACCTCATTAAAAATGAATTTATTTTCACCTGGATAAAATGGAATTTTGATCTTTACAAAACTTTAGATTATTTTAATTTTTTGGAATGCTAAGTTACAATGGTTGTCATTTTGAATTCTATGAGTTCAAAATGAGTAGAGGTAGTAACAACATTGTAGTATGACTATTATTGGGCTTCTTCACTTCCCCGCAAATTTATCTTATCTATATCAATTATTAAATAAATTATTTATATAGTTATTGAGCATAATTTTGAGAATTAACTCATCCTATAATTTTTTCTTAATAAATAGTAATTATTTAATCGATTCTTAATCTTGTTATTGAGTATAATTTTGAAATTTAGTTTATGTTCTTTTAGGTTGCACATTTATGCAAATGAAACTACTTAGCAATATAGAATGAAAGATACATAAGTTGAATCTAAGTGTAAAGCGTATATATTCTCTTGGTCCACCTTTATTATATTATCATTCTTTCAATTGAGTTTGTTTGTTTATTTTTTAAATATTAGATATATGTGCATTGATAGTTTTGACTTTCTTTTTTAAATAATTTTGGAGTTATTTGAAATTACAAAATTTAAGGGGTCCATATTGAGTTCAATAATATATTTACATAAATATATCATGTAAATGAAAATAAAAGTTAGGCATGCCAATTTAATTTACAATGGGTTTATCCTAGGTATAACATACAAGTTTATAAGGTACAAACTTGTGAGAAAATAAATTTTGGCTAGTTAAAAAGGGTTGTGGGTATGATTAGTGTTTTGATTTTTTTTTTGTATTTTCTTGAACACTTTATAGTGATGTAAATTTTCCTCTTAAATATGAAAATGAGGATAGGATCAATATCTAAGTTCATTATCTATATGGAATTTTGATATGTAAAGTGCAATATCTACTACTGATGTACATGAACTTCTTGCTAGATCGAGACTATCTAGGCTTGTGTAAATGGATATAGCATGGATTTACAAGTAATAATGATTGTACATGCTTACACATTTAATAATAATCAATTAATGAATTTTTTTTCCATATAATCTATTGTACTTCCTTATACACTCCTTTTTAAATTTCCACTATAAGGACTTCGAGGGAATGTTGTTTAGAATTGGAATATTAATATTTAGAGTTTGAAAGAACAAATTACAAATTTGGGATATACATTCTTCATTCCCATCCTTTATGGTTCTACTAGTTGCACATGTTATGAAGACTTCCACACTACTTTTGGGCTTCCTATTTACATAGGAAAATTTACTCTCGAATTTCAATTGGTGTGAAATTTTATTCCTTTGGTTATCCTAGAAACTTTTGTAAACATGATCTATTGATTCATGTTACATGTTCACATAATAGATGTGGTACATATTCACACTTGTTATAATTAGGAATTAATGGAACCATTTTTATTAGCATTCTCTTCATTTATCCAAATTGTACATTCCTATGTATTTATTTAGAATTTGAATATAAAGACATCAAATGAATATTTTATGGCATTTGAATATTAACATTAAAATTTTTAAAAAGAACAAATTACTAATTTTAAATGTAATTACTTTATATCCATAGTTATTAAATTACTTTAATTGTTTAGATAAATTTTCTAAAGTAATGGATTTATTTGGGACACCTTTCTTGAGATGTGCATTCCTCATATCTCTTTCATCATTCTCATTCTTTATATAACTTGTAATTGTGAATTCTATGAAGGCTTCAATTCTATATTTGGAATTTCTTTTTATGTCGAACAATTTATTTTAGAGTTTGAATTTGCGTAAAATCTCATTATCTTACATATCCTAAAGGTTTATGTACACACAATCTATTGATTTATAATTCTAGTTAATTTGTATAAAATATAGAAAAACTTATATAACATTTTATAACTCCTCTTTATTTTCCACTTATAATGACTATGACTATGGTGTAATAAATAATATAATTTTTTTCAACAAAAAGTCATAAAAAAGTACAATTTGTTAAATAAAAATACTACCTTTAAATTTAAATAATAAAATGTGTATATGTTAAAAATTAACTACCTAATAAAAAAATTATATCATGAATTTGCATATACTAAGTAACATTTAAATAACAGAATGTGTATATGTTAAAAATTAACAAAAATTTAAATAACAAAATGTGTATATGTTGAAAATTAACTAGCTAATAATTTTTTTTTATCATGAATTTGCATATACTTAGTAACATTTAAATAATAGAATGTGTATATGTTAAAAATTAACATTTAAATAACTTTGACTTGGCCGTCAGGCATTGAGTTAGCGAGGGAAATATTTCTTGTCGGCTTGCTTGCTGGAAGGGGAATGGGGATGCATGCAAGCAAGGGATCCTCTCTGGCTAGCCTATCCTATGGGACTAGCATGAATCAAAGTGGTTCTCACTATTATCTGGTTACCAAAATGATAATAGACGACCATGTCAAAGGAAGTAAGAATAAAGTGCCTTAGTTAGCGTGTAAAAGCACAAGACATATATCGTTTTGTTGTGACTTGGCCACGGGGGCTCAGCCCTATGGCCAATCCATTGGCGTGCCCATGGATTGGCCATAGGGGCCGCCACATAAAATACATTTTAATTTAAAAATAAAAATTTAATTTGATATTACAAATTAAAAATTAAAAGGGGGGAATTTACAGTGAAATACCTGAAGCTCGACCCACCGACCACTCGCCAACACAACAGCCCGATCGCCCGGAACAACACACAACAACATGACATCTGCACCAACCTCCCACAGGAATGTCCACAACAACACTCAAGAAAACTCACAAATGTAGGAACGCTCACAGGAATGTCCACACCAACACTTAGGAATGCTCACAAATGCAGGAACGCTTACACAGGAATGCTCACATGGGAACGCTCACAATCCCTCACCTATGACAAATGCAAAGAGTTTAGAAAAATGTTACAATACTAATGTGTGGTTGATATATAAACATTATTTCATCCAAAACATTCTTTCATGCAAAATATTTTTCAGCCGAACAATCTTTGGCCAAAACAATGTTTCAGTTGGAATATCTTTCGGTTGAAAACATATTTTCGAATGGAAAAAATTTGTCTGACTAAATTTTTACATGCAAATCAAGGGTCTTGTCACTGTACCGTTTGATTTGACGTTCCACATTTCGGCTGAAAAATAGTTCGGCCGAAAAAAGTATCTTTCGGCCTAAAAATAATATTAGTTCGGCCAAAAAAATGTTTTTCGAAATTTTGGAGATCAGATTGTCACGAAAGTGTTACCCACCTCCGTGATTTCACCCTGAAGGCAATAAATAAATAAAATCCATAAATAAGAGTATTTGTAGTTGCACCATTGTTTCCTGAATAACATAATCAGTCAGAGAACCCCAAACTCAAGATTAAGATGAAAGTAGTCGTGAAGGATCTTTTGTTGATCCTAAAAGGAATAGTAAATAATATTCTAGGAAGGATACAGAGACAAATGATAGATATACTTGGGGTTTCCCATGCTAAACTCATAAAAACAAGCGAATAAATCGTCGAGTGTGAGAGGTAAAATGTTGGGCGTTAGGAAAAAAATGTTCAGCACAAATGTGTAAAAACAATGCAAAAATAAAATCATTCAAATACGTGGAGATTAATCATTCAAAACACAGGGATCTATCATTCAAAAATGTTGAGATTTACCATCCAAAAATGTTGGGATTTATCAATAAAAAATGCAGATATTTACCATCCAAAAATGTTGGGATTTATCAATAAAAAAATGCAAAGATTTACCATCCAAAAACGCTAGGATTTATTAATAAAAAACGTAGAGATTTACCATTCAAAAACGTAGAGCTTCAAGACCAAAAATTGTTGGGTGGGTACTGTGTAAATCGCTGTGAGGTACAGGGTAAATTACTATGTAAAGGATGGGTGAAATCGTTGTGTCAATACTGGGTAAATCGCCTAGAAAATCGTGGTGTAAAATGTTGTGTAATACACCAAGAAAATCGCCCAGGGTGATACCTTTGCTGGGAAACCTCCAAGTAATTTCTTGTCTATTAAAAAGGAAATCACAGAGTAAAATAAAATTGCTATTCAAATGCTAATCAATCGCAATAGTAATAATTGAATTGCTATGTAAATAACAACAAAAATCCATAAATAAAGAACAATAGAAATCCATAAATAAAGAATAATAAAAATCCATAACTAGAATGTTGTGTAAATAACAATAAACATCTTGTCTAACAATGATAGTGCATGCACATTGTGCACTCCAAGTACTACCCATGCAATCATCACGTATTCATCAGATATCTGGAATGCAATGAAGTGGAAACACAGAGAAATGAAGTGGAAACACTGGGTAAAGTGAGGGTTAAAACAAGGTGTAAACGCAGGGTGAAAACTCAAGTAAAAAGAGAGGGTGTCGAGATTACAACTCAAGGGAAAATGCAGAGGAAATCATTGCAAATAAATGATGGGAAGTGGAATGATCCTACACTTACTATCCATGCATAGGAAATAAGGGAATTTGAATCTAAATCTTTAACACCAGAGTGAAAGAAAGTCGATTCGGCTCCTGGCTGACTGCTCAGGCACATACTAATATCTTAAGGGATCAAGGAAAAAAGTATAAAAACACAAATTTTCATCCAAATCTTCTCCATGGAGAAGGAAATAATGAAATAAAAGGGCAATCAAGTAATAAAGAAAACACAGATAGGAGATACAAGAGCGCGGGCAAGGTTTCGAGTCTGGGGCTCATTCTTAGCCATGCGCAAATAGATAGTAACTCATAACTAAAGGATACTATGGATAGCAAGGATTCTTACTGAATGAATCAAGTGACGAGGGGATTACAATTAATGTACAAATACATGTGCAAGGAAATATCATGGAAATGAAATCTTCATTCGAGTACAGTAAAATAAACAACTATAAATTAAATTTCATTCCAATCAACAAATTTAACAGGCGTACGTTAGCCAAATGTGAATTCTTCAAAGTCGTTGTCCCATGTGCACTCTGTTCATCTCCCGCTTTCAAACCATTGTGACCTCACCAGTACATCCCATCCAATGCTAGGGGTACTCTTCTTTTCTTTGAGCCCCTCGAGCCACAAAGGGGCCACACACACAATACCAGAGAATGCTAGCACCCAGCTCGCCTCGCAAGGTCGAGCTACCACTCGTTACCCGAGTTGGGTATCCCAGCTCCGACAAGAGAAAGTTTTTTCAAGATGAAGTTTCAGCAACGTAGTGTTACGCAAGCCAAATGTGATCCATACTCCTCCTTTTCCATATCTTTTATAGATTTTCCTAGTCATTAATTTCCCAAATCCTCATTAGATTCATTTTTCATTTATTTAATTAGGAAAAAACTCCCCCGTACACATGTCGCCCGATCCCCTAGCTACACCATAAAATCAATTTTATGAATTAATTAAATATTCCTATTTCCCTCACCCACTAATAACATTCCTCAAAATTCTCCTCGGTGTCCCAATATTCCCTTATAATTCTTAAATGACTTACGCCTTACTTAATTCCTAGTTGAGTTCATAAATAGAAAGTTCTAAGGGCTAGATTCCTTACTAAGTTAGACATTCAACTATTTATTTAAGTTTCCTCTTTTCTTTAAGTTTCCCCCGTTTTTTTTCTTTAAGTTTTCTTTTCTTTTAAGTCCCCCCCCCCCTCCTTTTTCCCTTTTAACTAAAAATCAATTTAGAAAGTGTAGATAAAAACAACCAATTACCCTTTTAATAAAAATAATCCTCCATTATAATTTTTTGATTTAATAATTAAGTTTGAATTTCTTACCCCCCCTTCTTGTTACATGTTTATTTATTTATTTTTTCTTTAACCATATGTTCTACTTAGACCTTGGTTTTAAATTCACTAGGCTTGGCGGCAATTTTTAAGGGAAAAATTGTTATTAAACTTTACTTATCACATCATTACTTTTAAGGCCGACTAGGTCCTAATGAGGCATAATTTTCTAGGCACTAGGTTTCTTAACTTATCATAGTTAAAATCGTGATGTTCCCTTTAGGACACACTACGTGCTCCAAGGGTGCCACTCGACTCCTTTCATTTTCTCTGTGCGAAGTGTCGTTCAAGATGCACTACGTGCTCCAAGGGTGCCACTCGCCTTCTTTTGTTTTCTTTGCATGATGTTCCCTTCAAGACGCACTATGTTTCCAAGGGTGCCACTCGCTTCTTGACTGAATTTGGTAGACGTCAAAACCCTGGAGTCAATACTCCATCAGGTGATCTTGTGGGATACTAAGGGCCTTTAAGGAATAAGTACCCTACCTTATTGCGCACCCTTTAGAATCATTGTGAGTGACTATCACAGTCTTCCCTCACAACATCATGGGTCTTCTCTAACTAGGTAATCGTTAACCTACAGTTCGATCCATGGAGGGAGTGCTAGTAGGATGTGGCAGGGTTGCTGCCACACCTCCCCCTCAATGTCTCTGGTTATCGTGTGTGACCCCTCTACTCCAAATGTGAGTCTGGTTGGCAAGCTATTGCCAACCTGCATCCATCAATGAATCATGTTAGCAATAATATCAATCATCATAGCATCTAATCATTTATACATATGTCACATCAACAACATCCAAACCCTAACAGTCCACTCCCTGACTTGATCCAGAGTCCAAGGGTTTTCATCGATGCCTCTACATCCTTAATTTCTAGTGTCTTGCACACTCAGGAGAACCCTGTCAATAACACCTTTTTATGTAAATACAACAAATAATATATCATCCAATCCAAAATATATCATAATCATAATCAAAACAACCAATAGTATAATGACCTGGATCACTTGCACGTAAGTGTCCTCAAAGAATAAGTTCTCTCAATGCATGCAAGAGCAGGATGTTACATAGTCCAACTATGAACTTGTCCACTCAAGTGTCCCAACTTATTGGAATTATGTACTTCTTTCCATACATAACCTTAAATGGGTTCATCTTAAAAAATTCTCGATAACCATTGTTATAGGAAAACTCTACCAAGGTTATATATTCTTCCCAATTCTTGGGTTGATGCATAACATGTCATCTAGCACTATGTTCACTCTCTAGGTCTAATAATTTGTTTGAGGATAGTAGGCCCTGCTAAATGCTAACTACATTCCCAATCCTGCAAATAATATTTTCCAAAAACATGAAGTGAACTTAGCATCTTTGTCTGATACTATGGTCTTGGGTAGACCATGCAATCTAAAAATTTCATTCATAAATATATCAACAACATCTATATCCTTGAAATGATATTTAATGGGAATGAAGTGAGTTTCCTTGCTCGACTTGTCCACCACTACCACGACCGCATCATGTTTCTAACTATTCTTATAAAACCAATAATAAAACACATGGATATTGCCTCACATTTCCATTATAAAATCTATAAAGGCTGCAATAATATTGTAGGGTGATTGTGTTCAACCTTGACTTGTTGACACTCTAGACACTTGGCAATATATTCAGAAATATCTTGCTTCATTATTTGCCAATAGTACATATGCCTCACTATTGTTACCATCTTCTAATATAAAAAATGACCTATGTAAGGTCTCTCCTAGAATTCATCAATGATTAAATGCATCATCTCTGTTAAATTTAGTACATACAACATGTACTTGTTATACAACACAACCTGAATGAGTGCATCTTCCACTCTGTTTTCCTTTCCTTTTATGTGTTTGATCTTAAAATCAAACTCACCAATCAGTGCCATCTACCTGGTTTTTCTATATTTAAACCTTGGATGGTCAAATAAATAATTTAACCCATAATGATTTGTCATCAGGAAAAACCTCCTTCTAAGAAAGTAATGTATCCACATCTTCAATGCATGCACAATTGTTGCGAGCTCCAAATCATGGGTGGCATACCTTTTCTCATGCTCATTTAGCTTTCGTGATTTATAGATGATCACTTGTCCTTATTGCATAATAAATCCACCAATTCCTTCTTTGAAAGCATCCGTACAAACTAAGAAATCCTTTTTAGGGTCTATAATCTTCAAAACAGGGGCATTGGCCAAAAGATGCTTCAATTGCTGAAAGTTGTCTTCACACTCTATTAACCATACAAATTTCTTCCCTTTTCTTTGTAATGAAGTAATGGAATGAACAATCTTGGAAAATACCTTAATAAACCTTCTATAATATCCATCTAATCCCATAAAAAACCTCACCTATGTCACATTCCAAGGAACATGCCAATCCATGATTTCCTTGATCTTTTCGACATCTACTGTTACTCCTTCTGTCGATATGGTGTGGCCTAAATACTAGATTCCCTTATGAAGGAAGTCACACTTGTTGAAATTAGCATACAAGTGGTGATATCTCAACAGTTGTAGCACCATCCTAAGATGCTCTTCATGCTCTTCTCTAGCCTTATAATACACCAAAATATAATCCACAAAAACTAATACAAACTTATCTAAGTACTTACTGCGAACACTACTCATTAAACACGTGAAGATGGATGGTGTGTTGGTAAGACCAAATGCGACCACCACAAACTCATAGTGTCTATACCTTTTTCTAAAGGTTGTCTTTTGGATGTCCTCATCCTTGATCCAAAGTTGATGATATCCAGATCTCAATTCAATCTTAAATAAAAATGTAGCTCCTCCGAGTTGATAAAAAATATCATTGATCTTGGGAAATAGACACTTATTCTTGATGGTAATCATGTTTAGCTACCTATTTTCAATGCACAGATGAAATATACCATATTTCTTCGTCAAAACAAAATTTGGTGCAATCCATGGGGACACACTCAGCTTAATGTAACCTTTATCCAACATCTCTTTCAATTGTACTTTCAGCTCCACCAATTTTGGTGTACTTATACTATAGGGAAATTTTGATGTTGGTACTGATCTAGGTACAAGGTCTATAAAAAAATCAATATCTCTCTTAGGAGAAAGTCCAGGAACATCCTCTGGAAACACATACTTAAACTCCTTTAGTACTGGGGGATATTCAACCTTCAACTCTTTACTTTCTGTTGAGTTAAGAACTTGAATTACATACAAGGGAAATCCTTTCCTACTAGATTTCTTAAGTTGTAATGTTGATATTTGTCTAACTGAAACTAGATTCTGAATTTCCTGCAAAACTATTGCATTTCCTTCTTCATCTTCAAATTTTAAGTTCTTCTCATAATACTTCAATTTTTCTTTGTGAACTACTAACCAATCCATGCCTAATAGGACATCATATGAACCTAGATGTAGGATATTCAATTTCTCCTGAGAATGCAATCCACTCATTTCAAATGGATAATGTTCTTTTACTTTTGGTACTTTTCTCTTAGTTCCTCTGGTTAGTTGAACCAACCATTCCTTTGCATGTTTCTTTCTCTGTAAGGAACATGCTTCAACAACTTGAAGTGAGACATAACTAAGGTTAGATCCAGGGTCAATTAAAATATAAATGGGTTTCTTCGAAATAATACCTTCCAAATCCACTACAAAATCTTGGTGATTTTCTTGTCAAATTTCCATAGCTGCATATATCCTGGGCATGCTTTTGGCCACATCATTGATAGCAATGGCCTCCTACAAATGATAAATGTTTTTAATGTCATGTTGTCTATGTGGGAAATCTCTCAATATATGTGGTTCTCCACAACCCCAACATTGTAAAGGTCCTTTGTTTGGTTGCTCTACTCTTTCTCTTTCCTTCTTTGTTGGCCTTTTTTCACTTTGAGATGGAAATTTTTGTTGATGCACACTTCTTCTTGGTTAACCAAACTGAGCTCCTTTTCATATTCTTATAGGGGGCTGATTTGAATCCCTTCTTCTAGAATCCACTCTTATCTTTCCCTTTCTATTCCTTAAAAGGATCTTGCTTATGCTTAGACTGATCATGATAACAATTGGCCTTCTTAATGGTATATTCCAATTTTTTAGGCTCATCAAATTCAATTATGTCCCGGTAGGACTATGGAAATTCACTAAGGAAATTGTGTATCCTCACTTTCTCATCCTTGAGGTAAGGTACATACCTCAACAGTTCCAATAATATCTTGCAATGTGCATAAATGGTAAGTTGTTCCAACTTATGCTCATGGAACTCATTGATCTTCCTATCAAAGTAATTTTTTGATAGGCAAGCCTTCCTAAAATACTTCTCAAACCTCTTCGAGGTCAACTTTCACTCTTTCAATTCTTTGAATTCCTTGAGATCCTCCCACCATATGGAGGCTCCTCCATTCAAGTTGAAAATAACAATCTTCGCTTTTGTATTTTCCGATTAGTTATGTACCCAAAAACACTTCTTAAAACCCAATAGCCAAGCATGGACTTCTTATCCCTTCTTGATTTCTCCATAAAAGGTGGGTGGCTTATAATTTTTAAATTCTTTGGTCAGAGAACTCTGTGAATGTCTATTTTTTTCTTCTTCCCAGATATTTGAAAATATCAGACGAGTTCTGATACCAACTTCCTTCCCATGATACCAACAAAAATCTAATACCAATTTAGCAAGAAAATCATTATATTTCAATTAGTTCATAATAAGAAACTAAACATCCAACTAGATTTGTAAATGAAGATCGACTTGACTATTTGCAAAAATATCATGTGTAAACGCTTATTTATCCATAAAATTAATCAATTGGTAATAACTTGTGGAAACAAGAATGTTGAGATGAAGTAAATTAATATCAACAATAATTCAAATGGCACATAATCAATTTGTTAACGAATTTCAACCATCTTGGGCTACGTCTCTAGCTCCATTTTCAAATAGTGAGACCGCTCGATTAATGCTCAAATGCCAAAATTACAATGAATGGACTCACAAATTCCAATTTTTTGAGGAAAACCTTAAAGTTTGTTACTCCAACCTAGAAACATAGGTTACCACTAAATTCCTTATGAAATTTTGAGAAGAATGGGTATAAACTCAACTATCTTGAACAAGTGCTTAAAAAATCCCTTTTACACGCATAACGAGACTATGGGCCTCATACATGACAAATTGGACTAAGAATTTCATACATAGAAATTTTGCACAAAACGAACATCACCATCAGATTTTTCTTGAAATTCTGAGAAAAATGAGTATAAACACTCTATACATTTCTCAAATAAATCAATAGCACGGAAAGCGAGATGAATCCAACATAGGAACACCTCTTGCATACAAAATGAGGAAAATTCTACAAATGAAAATAATTTTTATGTAGGACCTCTTTTTGACACACATTTCCATGTCCCATACTCTATCCGAAGCTAGGTTTATATAGGCCAAAAACTAGATCTAAATCCCTTGGCACATTATAACCAAAATCAATTACAGAACAAAATCAATTAAATGTCATTACATAACATATTCGTAATTGATGGCAGAGTGGTTAAAGGTTTGGTATATTTCCCAGAGGTTTTGAGTTCGATCCACTAAATGGGAATAATTTTTGGTTTGTTAAAACTATATTTTATATAGTCATAACTATATATATATATATATATATATATATATATATATATATANTATAAGAAAAAAACCAACAAATTGACCACATTGGAGTTCAGGTCTTGAACCATCATTGTCCAATCCACTCTTGCCACGTGTCATCCTGTGATTGGTCCACATCACACCATGCCACCGACTATTCCATGCCACTTGGCAATTGTATATGTATTGTATGGTCACGCCATGTGGCGCTTGCTAGTATTGTCACGTCATTGCCAACTATGCATATGAATGTTGATGTGTTCGTTGACTAAGATGCCACGTCAATGTATGGATGTCACATCATATTTCTGAATGTACCTACCACTTCATCGTACAGATGCCACATCATCCATACATATGACATGTGGCACATTTTTATTAGTCCAACTAGACCCCCAAAAATGCCATTTCTAGGTGACATGTGGTAGCCTATCGTGTTGTCATGTCACCATGATGACATCAACATGAAGTCACTTTGTCATTTGTATGAATTGTATGTAAAAGGCATGTGGAAGCCTCTGGTCTTGCCATGTGGCACCCCTGCTTTGAATTTTTCCAAACTTCTGAAGGCCATAACTTTTTCATATAGACTCTGTTTGAGGCAATTTTTGTTTTATCGGAAAGCTATTTTCGAGCTCTATGAAATGAAGTTTTTTTCGAGATAATTGTAGGTGATCATATCCTCTTTGATATCTTTGAGTGTTATGGATCCTCTCAAATCACATCTTCCCACTGAAGGCCTTTTGGAGATCCAAAAGTATGGATTATTCATAAATAAAGTGAGGATACTTCCATCTCACTTTCCCAATATCATCCATCCTTCCTGCTTGGATAACGAAAACCTAAATCATCAAAACCATAATGAAGACTAAAAAAACACTATTGACCAAGTTAACCATTCCCCTAAATTCGCAAACTCCACCATTCATTGTTGCATATACTAACCATACTCCACTGACTAGTAACAAACTGAAAAACAAAACTAAATATTCATATGTGAAAGAGAATGAAACATCGGCATATTTTTCCATCTTAATAGGAACAACCTCAACCAAAGGACCTATTTTATTTTCAATTGTACATTTTAAAAAGTAGATCATGGATACTATCATTAAGTATAATTTTCACATTCCCTATAGTGACAATTGTCAAATTCATCTTTATTTGATGAGATCTCACAATGAACTCAATCCCATCCTCGAAAAGATTATACTTATTTTTTTCCCTATAGAAAATGGCCTTCCTATAATACAAGTATGTAATTCTCAAAACCATCCCAAAAATGTTAAGTGGAACCACGTCTTACTTTACCTCATCAACGAGACTAGATGTGATCACAAACTATAACTTACATTTCTTAGTTACATGTAGTTGATAATTATAACAAATCCAACCCAAGCGATACGATGTCAGATGAGGCCTAGTTTCCAATCCCAAATTCTGAAGAACCTACTCTAAAATAAAATTAACTTTTGATCCACTATCAATAGGTGTATCGATCTTATTGTGCTTTGAGATAACTCATGAATGAAACAGGTCTTTTATTTTCCTTCCATCAAGGATTACATTAGCCTTTCAAGAAGAAGTATGTGAATTAGAACTAGCAACAAAAAATATATCTTTAACGCCCATAATTATAATTATAGAATCCAATCCAAGATCCTGAACTATGGTTGTGGCCTTTTGTTTACCTCTTTCCTTGAACTTATTTGGTAGTCTCTATGGATGCAACTTCCAACACACTGCCTCCTCATGTCCTTTCCTATTACAATGAAAACATGTAGGCTTCTCTTCCTCTTTTTCCTTCCACTACTTCTCGAAGTTATGTGGATTTCCTTTTATTTTACCACCAGTTCTCTTTGTATTCTTTCGATATTCATACATTTCTTCCACCATGGCCTTAATTTTCATGAACACAGAAAAGAATGCCCCTTCAGTACTGAAAGGATTTGGATTAGAAGAATACATGTCTTTTGTTGAATCCATTTGTCTCTTTTGAAATGCACTCCTTGACACAATCCCAGGAATTTACTCTTCAAACAATCCTTCACCAAGCTTGAGTTTGGACCTTGTAAGCATTCACTTTCAAATACACATCAAAACCTTATCTAATACCACATTATCTAAAAATATCAAATGAGTTATGATACCAACTTTCTTCCCGTGATACCAACAAAACTATGATACCAATTTGAACCGAAAATCCTTAGATGTCCATTAGTTCATAAGAAGACACTAAACATCCAACCAGATTTGGAAATGAAGATTGACTTGACTATTTACAAAAATATCATGTGAAAACACTTATTTATCCATAAACTGCATCAACTGATAATAAGTTGCGGAAATAATAATGATGAAATGAAGTAAAGTAAGTTCATAAATCATTCAAATGACACATAAATAATTTTTTAACAAAGTTCACCCATCTTGGGCTATGTCTCTGAGTCCTCTTACAACCAGTGAGACCACTCAATTAATTCTCAAGTGCCAAAATTACAATGAATGGACTTGAAAATGCCAATTTTTTTAGGACACCCTTAAAGTTTGTTACTCCAACCAAGAGACATAGGTCATCATTAAATTGCTTTTGAAATTCTAAGAAGAACAAGTATAAACTCAACTATGTTTTGAGTAGGTGCTTAAAAACCCCCTTTTTCCTACATAATGAGACTATGGGTCTCATAAATGGAAAATGGTAATAATACTTTAATACACATCAAATTTTCCCAAAACCAACATCACCATCATATTCCTCTCGAAATTGTAAGAAAAATGAGTATAAACACTCTACCTTTATCAAAGAACTCAATAGCATGCGCAACGAGGTAAGTTCAACATAGGAACACCTCTTGCACACTGAATGAGGAAAATCCTTCAACTGGCATAAATTTTTATGTAGGCCCTCTCTTTGGTACTCATTTTCATGTCTTGTACTCTGTCCAGAGCTAGGTTTATATAGGCCAATAACCAGATCTAAATCCATTGGCACGTTATAACCAAAATTAATTACATAACAAAATAAATTAAATGTCATTACATAACATATTTGAAATTGATGGGAGAGTGGTAAAAATTTTGGTATATTTCCCGGAGGTTCCGGGTTCGATCCACTAAATGGGAATAGTCGTTGGTTTTCTAAAACCATATATTATATATTCATAACTATATACATACATACATACATACATACATACATACATACATACATATATATATATATATATATATATATATATATATATATATATATATATATATATATATAATGTGTGTGTGTGTGTATCACTAAAAACCATTAAATTATATAATAATTGAACCAATGAATTTTCCACCTCAGAGTTTAGGTTTTGAAATATCATTGGCCAATTTGGGCCTACCATGTGGCAACTCGTGATTGGTCCATGTCACCTATCTATAGTACGATCATGCCATGTGGTGCTTGTTGGTACTGCCATGTCACTGCCAACTGTTCATATGGATGTTGATGTGTTCATTGACTAGGGTAAAATATCATCATATGGATGCTACATCATCTGTATGGATGGGACATGGCACATTTTTATTTGTCCAACTGAACCACAAAAAATGTCATTTCCAAGTGACATGTGGAAACCTATCATGCTTCCACATCACTATGTTGAAATAATCATAACATCACTTTGTAATTTGTACGACCTGTAAATACATGCCATGTGGTATCCCATGGGCCTGCCACGTGGCACCCCTACTTTGACTTTTTCCCTATTTTTTCCAAACTTCTAAAGGCCATAACTTTTTCATATGGACTCCATTTGAGGCGATTTTTGTGTTGTTGGAAATATATTGTCGAGATATACACAATGAAGTTGTTTTCAATATAATTTGAGATTATCAAATTATAAGCATTTTTGGATCCTCCTAGATCTATTTGAGCATTCTGGGTCCTCCCAGATCACCTGGGAACACTCGACCCAGTGTCACTGCTAGACAAATCCTCAGAAGTAGACTTCCTATAGGATGGCTTTGTGGTAGTGCTTCCATCAAATTTTCCTTTCCTGTAATTTCATTCCCTCCTCTTGGAAGAGATCCTTCCCACATTTCTATGGCTTAACCCATGCCTATGAGCATCCGAAGGCGTTTCCAAAATTTTTCATTACTGTAATTATGCATTACTTGTGACTGGGCCTTGTTGTAGGTTCTTCTGAATTGCTAACAAACTCTACATTAGCACTGCATTCATCTCATCTTGAGATCTCATGAGCCTCTCATTATCTTCCCTAAGACCTCTGATAGTGGCTACCAAGTCTAGAGGGGTTTCTTTGGCCCTTAAACCATCAAACTCCTTTTATATTGAGTGTGAGGTGTCTTCCATGCTACACTACACCATTCACCTGTACTTTCCTTTCATTAGATCCTATATGTTGAAACAGTAAACATTATTATCCATTACATCAAAAATCATTTTAAATATTCATTATCGTAAAGTAAATGGTGTTATTAAAACAATCAAACATCCTCGGTGACCCATTCAGGCCTAGAGTTTGAACATCACTATGATACCACTCTATAGCACATATGACCCCCTAACTCTCTTAAGCTAGTGGGATGTCCATTTTTCCTCTTCACTAGTGGTGATAAGTTCAATTCATCACATTTTTAGTGAGAAATTCTCTTATCACAATATTTATTATGTAAAATATTACTCGTTCAACCCCCAACTACCAATGAAATCATTATATGGAGCTCACTGCAATGACTAAGGACATAATCACCCTCAATTAGATGGTTAGAACCACTCCTCACCATTGAATCAATGATCTATATTTAATTAAATTCTTTCTCATCAGAACAACACGTTACAAAACCAAGTTCCCATCCCAATGGTTCCATTATGATGGATTGTTCTCAAGGTCCATTGATCCTTAGACTCAGATACTAATGGCCCCGATCCCGTCAGTCCTATGACATATGCGATGGTTATCGCCCATCTCTTGAACTATTCACGGGGTGGTAAGGTGGGACCCATAATGATCCTATGGATAATATCACATCATGTGCTCTCTCTGATTGACAAATCTCGTTCACTCTGGGAGTCCCTCACCATTGGAATGCCTTCATTATGGTATCATAAACCACTCAGACCAACTCACTTCAACGACACATACTCTGATGAATCTGGCGATCATCATTCATCTCATATGATGGTCAGGGTTTAATTGAAGGATACAACCACAATGTAGTTAGGGTTCTAAGGTCAACCTCCCTTTATTGAACCATACTATATCCAATGACGGATATATTATGAGACACCTCCTGATAGATCAATGGTCCTCATACTTCCTGTTGATTTTTCTAATTTCCAGATAGAATAATTATTTCCTTATGATTTCAAATATATTTTAATGTCACTATTATCATAGAATAATTACACACTAAAAATTTCAAATGAAATAAAACTACAGTGGAAATAATAGAATCATAGAGAGATATCCATGCACAATAAACACAATAATTTTACCTTGGGAAACCCAACCTTGGGAGAAAACCCAACAACTTTTCTTCAGAATAATTCAATCTAGAAATTAAATTACCATTCATTCACGAAACCAACACATAGAAATTTGTGCCCTAGTGAGGAAGATCCCTCAAGGATAGCGCAAAACTAGACCAAGATAGTGCACCACAAAAAAGATGTTAAGATGCTCTAGGAAGATTTTGTTGGAACTGTTGCACTACACTTATGCACTAGCTAAAGAGAGTTGTGTGATGTGTAAAAATGAAATGGTCCAACCTTTATTTAATTGTGGTTCCGACTTCTTCTTTTTTCCACAATAATTCATTTAGTTCTTTTTCAAGGTTTCTTTAATACTTTAATGGTCTTTGACTTATCTTCTTGGCTTTCTTCTTTTACTATAAAAGTTTTCCTTGATCCATGTTGATGATCCTTATCCACACAATTATGACTAGAACCTCGATTCTTATACCCATCCTTGTCAAATCACCATGAATAAGGAGAAAGACCACATCAGGTCCATTCACCATAGGTACACCCCTATGGGTGAGTGTCATCTCGATGATATCTGACATGTGGAAATCACTTCAAACACCTCAAGTCCATATCACTCCTTGTCATGATCAAGGAAGGACTACGCTTGGGCCCATTTACCACAAGTACACCCCTACGATAAATGTATCCTATCTCCCTTGGTCTATAGCCCAAAATAGCAGAAGGTCCGCCCAATGCTTACCAAGGCCATTCACCATAGGTACACCCCTGTGGGTTAATATCTTCTTGATGCTACCACACACTAGAGGAACACTAGAACCTCGAGTCTTCTGTCCTTTGAAATCTACGCATGCGACATTCACCACATGTATATCCCTATGAGTGAATGTTTGAATGATGTTTCCTTCTGGAGAACAATCAACACCTTGAGTCTTCTATCCATCGAATATTATGCTAGGTACATTCTCCATTGGTCAAATCACCATGACCAATCTCAAGATAATTTCTTCTCGATGCTTCCCAAACATTAAAACTCCCTCTCAGTGAGAGGGCCATTCTGCATCAAGCCAAGCTTGTCTCTGAATTACCTCGAGTCTTTTTCACTCCTAGTAAAATAAACATGACTAATATGAGAAAGATTGTTCCTAGGCCATTCACCACTAGTCAAATCAAGATGGCTAATATTGTGAGTGAATGCATCATTCTCCTTAGTCAAATCAACATAACCACTCTGGGAGAATTTCTTCCCTATTCTTCTCATCTCTCCATCGCCTTTGATAGAGGCTTGGGGAGAATGTATGCAATTTTCTCATCTATGGATCTATGTAGGATCTTCACTGCTCCCTTATGTACCATGTCTTAGATGATCCACAATCTTCTCATATGTGAATATGTACTAGAGCTTCAGTACTCTCTTTTGTACCATGCATCGGATGATCCAAAATCATCTCATCTATGGATATGTACTGGAGATTCACTACTCCCTTCTGTACCATGTCCTAGATGAAGTGATATTTGATCTCAAGCTCCTAATCAAATAGTCATGAAATAATTTTTCAAATCCATATTGCTTCATGACATGTGATGTTGGTTGCAACATAATTTTACTCTATTTTATTGAGTGCTACAAAATTTTTCTTCCTACTAAACCAGAATATCATAGTTGATGCTAAGTTGAAGCAATGCCCCTAGGTGATATTTCTACCCACTGCACTCCCTACCTAGTCAGAATCTATATATCCCTACAACCTCACTCACCACTAGAGACATATCTTAGACCATATCCAATTGTAACACACAGGTACCTCAACACAAGCTTTGTTCGAACCCAATGGAAGTGTCTCGACTCAACCATAAACTGGATTTAGGTTCTCTCTGCAAATCAAATATCTATTCTTGTGTTAACCAGTTACATCGAGGATAAAAAACACTTCCTGTACATAGTGGGACCCACCAAATATAAATATGAAGTAGAATCACTCAACTTCTTTAGATTTTTCATCATAGTTGTATCCATGGACTTCCAGTCCCTCATACCAAATATACTCAAGATATCAATTGTGTTCTTCCCTTGTCCAAGGAAGATCTCACTAGGTCTCTTACATACCTGCAATCCTAAGAAATAATGCATCAAGCCAAGATCCTTCATTTCAAACTCTGAGTCCAACTCCCTCTTTCACTGAAGAAGACCCTATTGTCCATTTTGCCTCACTGGCTTCTCCCTCTGTTACTAAGGAAAAAACCATACCCCAGTCCTCCTGATTGGATTCCTCCTTTGCCATTTTAGCAAAGCCTACTAATTAAAACAAGTGGATCATCCCAGGAGGTATCAAATCTCGTAGAATCCTTCTACCTATGAAGCTTTTGTCTGGCCACCTAAGCTTATGACACCTATTTCTCAATCCTAGAAGATGTCTCTCCCCTACCTAAACCTGAGGGGTAACTCTTTATGAATGATTGGCTCTCCCTTTAAGCCAACTGACTCTCTCTGAGATCAACCTCACTCTAATTCTACGTGCTCCCTTTGAAACTTGACTCCCTCTGAGTCTGTACAATCTCTGGATACATCTTCTCCCTTTGCATATGCTGACCTCCTCTGAAGTTTGATCCCCTATGAACTATCTTGGGAGGCTTCTCCTGCCTACTAGATCCCGAGGGATAAATCCCTATGAAATATAGATCCTTGTGATTCAGTACTTGGTGGAGCCACCTGCCTCACCACTGGTGGAGCCACCTATTTCTCCTCATAACTGTGAATCTATGTAAATTGAGAAACTATGAATTAATTTTCTCTCCCTAAAAGTATCACTAGGATCTGCATGCTTATTTTTATCCTGCAAAGTATTATGAATCCATGATGGCCTCTTCCTGTATGAACAACTAGACTAGAGGGATATATACTATCATCCTTCAGAGCCTCCTTCTCCTCACTATCAATATCCATATGAGACACTTTGTATCCCACAAAAGTACCCTTCTGTTCAGAAGGTTCTAACTTCATTATCTTCTCCTTCGGTACATGGCTGTATATTGTTATGTACACAACTCGATCATTGGACAGTCTGCTCCATGTCTCAAAATGAAGACCATCTAATATGTTCCCACCTGCAATCATCACTATAGATTCCTCTCAGAGCTATCACCTATGACCTACCTAAACCAAGAATAAGAAAAAGTACAAGAAAAATAGTCACTATATCTCCCTTTCAGAGCTATCACATGTGACCTTCATGGAATAAGAACAAGGACAAGAGACAAGAACAACACTTTTCTAGTGTTGTGACCAATTGTTCCTCCATGGTAACATGCCTAGAACAAGAACAAAACAATAACATCTCCAGGTTAACCTCCATGGAATTTAACCTTTCCCAAAGGGGTTGGAACAACTGTAATTTCCATAGGGTTACTAGGCTAGGGAAGATGTCAATTCAGCTTGCAAACAAGTTCATCATTAGTACTGAATAGTGAGAATTTACATAATGATCGTCATATCAATAATATTCAAGTGTTACTAAAAATTTGATAGAAAAAGTAGTCAACATTAATAGACCTCTAAAGACTATTGTCCCAGTTACAACATTCACTTAAGATGCAGCAATATGAAAATATTAAACCTAATATGAAAAACATGAGTCTTCTTGATGTTGTTCCATTTCATTTTTAGTTTTCATACATTGTAGGAGACATCACCACTTATACCTCCAACTCTTATACTGTCCACCATGATGAAAATAATAAATCACAAAATATGAAACAAAATGTTCAATGTTCATGAAAATCTCAATAGGTCTGAAACCCTAAAATTTCAATTGTGACAGAATGTCAATATGGGAGAACCAATAGATGCGCTAGGGAAAGCCAAGTTGTTCTATGGTAAAATTAGTCCCAAATATATCTAATAAATTATCAATGATCTTGACAAGTGAATATATGTGCAGTAGGAAATTTCATGTGCAATAACAGAAAAATTGTGCAACAACATAAAAACTGTGTAGCGACAGAAAAAACTGTGTCGCGAAAAATCTCAAAAAAACTCTGATACCATGTTGATTTTTCTATTTTCCATATCTGATAATTATTGCCTTATGATTTAAAACATATTTTAATGTCATTTTTAGCATACAATAATTACACACTAAAAATTGCAACTGAAATAAAACCACAATGAAAATAACAGAATCATAGAGAGATAAACATGCACAAAAGACATGATATTTTTACCCTTGGAAACCCAACCTTGGGAGGAAACCCAACAAATTTTCTTAATAATAATTCAATCCAAAAAGTACATCACCATTCAATGAAGAAACTGACACATAGAAAGTTGCACCATAGTGAGGAATATCACTCAAGGATAGTTCAACACTAGACCAAGATAGTGCACCACAAAATAGTTGTTAAGATTCTCTAAGAAGATTTCGATGGAACTTCTATAATTTTTTCACTGATGCACTAGAATTTTCCACTAGATGAGAAGATATGTGTGATGTATAATAATGAAATGATCTATTCTTTATTTATAGTAATTTGTGTCACCTTTATTTACTTGTGGGGCTGACTTCTTATTTTGTCCACAATAATTCATTTAGTGCTTTTCTGGGGTTTATTTAATATTTTATTGGTATTTCACTTGTCTTCTTTTCTTTCTTATTTTACTAGAAAAGTTGTCCTTGATCCATGTTGATGATCCTTCTCCACACAATTGTGTCTAGCACCTCGATTCTTCTTTCCTTTGAAGAATACTCTTGGGCCATTCACCACAGGTACACCCCTATGAGTGAATGTCTACTCGATGCTGACTCTTGGAGAACCATCAACACCTCAAGTCTTCTATCCTTAGAAGACTATGCCAGGTCCATTCTCCATTGGTCAAATCACCATGACCATTACCAGGATAATGTACACCCAATGCTACCCAAACATCAACACTTACGAGTTGTCAGACTCCTCTCTCAAGCCCTTCTTCTAGACCTCTGAAAACCCTCCTTCCTACAATCTTATAATTGGTTTCAATGGTCTAGAGCTCATGAATACCATTCTATGATAGATCAAAAATCCTGATTGATTTAGATTCCCTCTCATTAAATTCCCCTAAAAACTCCACACTCAGTCACTTTGATGGAAGCATCATCCAACCAATAATCCATATCTACTTGCTATGCCAAATCAATGGTTGCAAATCGCTCTGACTCAAAACAATTTTTTTCTTCAAGGAAATAGTCTAATTTAGGACTTAATCATTCCAGGGTTTCTTCTAAGCCATCACTAAGGTTCTAAAAAAAACTTTTTGGCTCTCACCTTCACTTTGAAACTGGCCAAGGCATTCACAACCTGAAATATGGTTGAACAATTGCATATCCTGGAAACTTTCCAGTTAAGGAAAGGAATTTTGTTGGGCTTAAGGTTACCTAGCTACATAAAAATCTTCTTAGGTACCAAGGCACTCCTATCAGTTATGGGTGAATATTTTCTTTATATCTTGCATGCTTTCCACTCAAATAATTGAATATTTCATAAGGATACACCCTATCTTGACACAAATTAATTCATTACATAGGTCTACGAGATTAACAATGAAAAAAAACATGGATAATCCATTTTACTCAGTGATTTAACCATTCCTTCATACATTTCCCATTTATCATTTTAAACCATGAAACATCATATATGCATCATTAAACATGAATCAAACATGTTAAGTTAAAAAATGTATTTGTTCAGTGAATTAAGAAACCAACCAATTGGCCGAGAGAGGAATCCTTTCCTCCCAACCATAGGCTATGTTTTAGTATGCATTTCTACAACAGGCCACCCCCGTTCCAAGCCATTATAGAATAAGGGGATTGATTCAGTTGAATGCACAGTTAGGAAAATGGTCCAAGAAGGTTACTCTCCTTCACTCCATTGGTAACATCGAAAGTTTCCCTCTTCTCACTGAGCTTAGAAACTCCATGATTTTATCAGGAACCTTCCCAAATAGATTTCCCCTACACAATGGAGTCCCTCCTCTTCTACATAGTTCCTTGACAAAACCAAACATATGGAACTCAAAAAGGTAGCAACCAAAACACCTAGAAATTGCTAGGAGGATGAACAATAATAAAATGATATGTGTGCAAGAAATGAGGACATTAGGCTATCCATTATATCTACAAAATATTAGGAGTGATGGTTTGTTTGAACTATGGACCAACATTCATCATAGTTTCCATTTTTAAATTATACTAAAGGATATGCATGAGAAGTATTGAAAATTGATACAAATATGTCAAGAGAAGGAACCAAGGAAAACAATAATAGCAGGCAAATTCAAATTCAATGATAACCCTAGGAGACAACCTAATGGGAAGGAACAACATGAACACAATGGCATAGAATTTGAACAACCAAGGGACATATGTGAAGAAGCCATTATGGACATCATTTATTGAGTAAGCAAGTAGAAAGAGACAAGTACAATAAGGCACCACAAGAGACGAAGACACATTGAGTGAGGAAAAATGTAGAAACTATTACAATAATTATAGTGAGATCAAAACCAACAAGGATGGGAGAAAGTGGAATCTCTCTTAACACACCTCCTCAACCTAGATGAATACAGTAACTTGGAAGAAGTCCAGGTAATACAAATTTCATTTTGAGCAAATAAATACAAATCCTTGCATGAGTTATGAAAAACAATATCCTTGATAAAATAGTAGATCAATAACCAACTCATCTCTTCAGTGTTTGTGAAGAACTTTGGAACTCCCCTTACAACATAGTGATATTCTAATAATGGTATCCAACCATGGTAGTTGTACACTAATGGGAATATTAAACATAGTAAAAATGAATGCATATATATTAGGACATGGATGACATAATTCAAGTGTTAAAATTTCCAACAGAAGCATATAAATTAATTTTTGGGAGAGCTTGGATTTATTCCATGAGAGACACTATATTTTTTGATAAGAAATCTCTATTCTTCAAAAATGGAAGAAGGAAATTCATTGCACATTTGAACAAAAAAAATAAGGTCACCAAGTCAGAAATTGATACAACAAATAGGGATGAATTGTTTGGACTACACCCTTAATGGATCATCTATACATGTTGAGCAAATAAGTTGTTGAAATAATGTAACTGTGAAGAGCATTCTTATTATTATTGGATTAAATCCTCATTGTAGATTAATCATGTCATTATTATTATTATTGTTATTGGATTAATCCCCATTGTGGATTAATCATGTCGGTAATTGTATAAGGACCAAATCCCCTTTTGTGGATTGGTCATCAGACAATTATAAAGGGCAGAATAAGAAGTCGGCCCCAACAGTTATTATGGAAGACCCAAAATTAATTAAAGGTGGGTTTACCCACCCAGAGTGAGAGGTTGGCCCTGCCAGTTGTGACCTTTCACACATGCCAGTCTTGTATAAATAAGAGGCTAGTGCCTCACTTCAAACACACAACTCACTTGCTTATTTCTCTTATGAGGCAAGCTGCAATTACCAGAGAGAGGAGAAGAAGAGTGGCACATCTCTTGGGGAGGACTTTCTATATTGGTTTGAGTTATCTCTTGAACATTGTATAAGCTATTTATGATAAGGAAGTTTTTGCTAGGTTTTCTTCCCCTAGAGGGTTTTCCAGGATAAATGTTGTGTCTCTTGTGAATGTGTATTTCTTAGTGATGTTGTTCTTATTATGCTCTTATCTATTGAAATGCAAAGAACTATAATAATGGCATAAACATTAACATGGTATCAGAGCCAACCTGAAGGAAACACTATTTGCAAGAGAAAAATGTCACTGCTGCAACACCTGCAAATTAGGGTTTTGAAAAAGTATCTCTTTTCAACTCCCTAAACATATAGAAAGTTGCGCACTCCCCCAGGATCAATTTGGCACCTAGAGCGCACCTTTTTAGTGGCTGGATCTCTCGGAAAGTGAAACCCTAGTTTCACAAAAGTACTAGAAGTACCAGAAAACCAGTATCAGAAGTACCAGAGTACCAGAAGTACCAGAAGCACCAGTCCATAAATCCGTAGATCAGATTTGACGAGGTAAAAATTGGATTTTCTCAGATCTTAGGACACTAGGCTACTCGCCTCATCCAAGCGCACCTCCTGGTAAGGTCAAAATTTGATTTTGAGCATTTTCAATTTTTGGTTATTTTTGTTGCCACAAGTACAAGATGTCTGCAAGCACAAAGCTTGTTGAGAAACTAGAAGGCATAGACAACTTTCGTGCCTAGAAGTATAGGATTGGTCTGATCCTTACAGAGAATGACCTATCAAGATTTATCAAAGAAGAAGTGGAGGAACCTAAAGATGCCGTAGAGAAAGCGAAGCATCATAAGGACTCAATCAGAGCTCAGAGAATCATTGCAGATTCAATCAAAGACCACCTGATCCCATATGTATCATCAAAGAAAACTCCGAAGGAGATGTTTGATGCCCTAAGAAAACTATATGAAGGAAAGAACATCAATAGAAATATGAATCTAAGAACTTAGTTGAAGAATACGAAGATGCAGAAAGGAGAAATGATTCAAGAATATTTCTCCCGAATCTCCGAAATAAAAGAACAATTGAAAGCGATTGGAGACACCATCGACGAAGACAAATTTGTAAAAACTGCCCTAAATGGTCTTGCAAGACCTTGGGATGCCTTCATCCAGTTAGTATGTGGCAAAAAGGAGAAACTATAGTTTGAGAGCTTATGGGAAGAATTCACCCAAGAAGAGACAAGGGTAGCCAACCGTGAAGCACTACTAGCAAGGGATGATGATCAAGCCCTAGCTACTCATACAAAAGGAGGAAGGAAGAAACCCTACTTCAAAAGGGAATCTCATAGAGGACCACAACCATCAAACAAGTTCAACAACCAAGAATCTCATTCAAGAAATTTTCAGAAGAAAGGACAATGCAAGGGACACGATCTCTCATCTATACAATTCTATCATTGTGATAAGATGGGACACAAGGCGAATAATTTTCCATTCATAAGAGAAGAGTACAAGAGGAAGCACAAAGGGAAACATGCTCACATTTTTGAAGATGAAGAACCACCTATGAAGATGATTAAGGACCATGTCTTGATCTCAGCTCTCTCAGGATCTGTATCACCTAGAGAGGACACATGGCTCATTGATAGCAGTGCATCAAAGAATATGATGGGTAAGAAAAATAC
>JASDQU010818554.1:4151-35540 GCA_032191745.1 Picea mariana | reverse complement strand
GGATTGGTTAGGGGAAGCTTGAGGCCGTGTGATGTTCCGGCAGTACTCAGTCCAAAAAAGGATGGAGGCTGGAGAATGTGTACCGACTCAAGAGACATCAACAAGATAACCATCAGGCATAGATTTCCATTGCCGAGAATGGATGATCTGATGGACTGCCTGAGCGGGGAAAATTATTTTTCAAAGATTGATCTGAAAAGTGGATATCACCAGATTCGCATGAGGGAAGGTGATGAGTGGAAAAAAACGTTCAAGACAAACGAAGGTTTGTACGAATGGCTAGTCATGCCGTTTGGCTTAACAAATGCATCGAGTACCTTCATGAGGTTAATGAATGAAGTCCTAAAAGAATTCATCGGGAAATTTGTCATAGTATATCTGGATGACATACTAATTTTTAGTAAGACAAAGGTTGAGCATTTGAAGCATTTGGACATGTGATGAAGAAGCTACAACAGAAGAAGCTGTTGATAAACATTAAGAAGTCCTCATTCATGAAGACAGAGCTCATTTATCTGGTTTTTTTTATATCGGCGAATGAGTTGAGGATGGATCTAGATAAGGTAGAAGTGATCAAGAATTGGCCATCACCGAGGAATGTATTCAAGGTGAGAAGTTTTCATGGTTTGGCTAGTTTCTACCGGAAGTTCATCAGGAATTTCAGCGGGATTAGTGCAGCAATGATGGATACAGTGAAGAAGCAGCATAAGTCTTTCCACTGGACAACAGAGGCTGAGAAGAGTTTCAATATGTTGAAGCAGAAGATCACGGAACAACCAGTGTTGGTGTTACCTAATTTCCAAAAGACATTTCAGGTGAAATGTGATGCAAGTGGGTTTGCCATAGGAGCGGTCTTGAGTCAGGAGGACAGACCAATAGCATATTTCAGCGAGAAGCTGAATGAGGTGAAATTGAAATATCCACGTATGATAAGGAGTTTTATGCTATCATACAAGCGTTGAAGAAATGGAGGCACTACTTGATCCCAAAGGAATTTGTATTGTACAGTGATAACCACGCATTGCAGTTTGTGACTCAACAGGAGAAGTTGAATTAGAAACATGCCAAATGGGTAGATTATATGCAGAATTTTACATTCGTAATTAAACACATTTTAGGTACTGCTAAGAAAGTGGCTGATTCTTTGAGCAGGAAGTGTTTGTTACTGCAGGAATTCTGAATCCAAACATTGGGTTTTGAAAATCTCAAGGACATGTACGCAAGAGATGCAGATTTTGGAGAGGCGTATGAAGCAACTGAGAATCCAGTTCTCAGAGACAGAAGCCCTTGGATAGATTATATGATCCAGGAGGAATTGTTGTTCAAAGGCAATCAACTCTGTATTCCAAATTGCTCCATGAGGGAGAACCTGTTAAAGGAGAAGCACAGTGGTGGATTAGCAGGACACTTTGGCCATGAAAAAACATTCGTGAAGCTGAATGAGTCATATTTTTGGCCGGGAATGTGAGCAGATGTCAAGAGATTCATTTATAGGTGTAGAGTTTGCCAACACTCAAAGGGGAGAAAGCAGAATGCAGGATTTTATTAGCCATTGCCCATACCAGAGAGGCCATGGGAGGCGATAAGCATGGATTTTGTACTGGGGTTGCCAAGGACGCAAAGAGGATTTGATTTAGTCTTTGTGGTAGTGGATAGGTTTTCTAAGATGGCACATTTCATCCCATGCCAGAAAACCAGCGATGCGACTCACATTGCAAATCTGTTTTTTAAGGAGGTCATTCGACTTCATGGATTGCCGAAAAGCATAGTTTCGGACAGAGACACGAAATTCATAGGGCATTTTTGGAGGACCTTATGGAAGAAAATGGGGACTAACTTGGTGTTTAGTTCTGCTTATCATCCTCAGACGGATGGACAAATGGAAGTGGTCAACAAAAGTCTGGGAGACTTGTTGAGAAGCTTGGTGATAGAACACCACAGCAGTCGGGACCACATATTATCACAGGCAGAGTTCGCATATAATGAATCAGTGAACAGGAGCACAAGAAAAAGTCCATTTCAGGTTGTATATGGGATGCAGCCGAAAGGAGTTTCTGAATTGTGAGATTTTGAACAGACTGCTACTAGTAGCGCTAGTGCAGAAGAATTCGCTGAAGCGATGAGAGAACTTCACATCCAGGTGAAGGAGCGATTGCTGAAAAAAATCCAGGAGTACAAGCACAGAGCAGATTAGCATCGGAGGCAACTTCATTTTGAAGTTGGTGATCTAGTTCTGGCACATTTAAGGAAAGAAAGGTTCCCAAGGGGAACATATAATAAGCTAAATATGAAGAAAATCGGGCCATGCAAGGTCTTGAGAAAATTCGGGGAAAATGCTTATGAGATCGAGTTACTCTATGGGATCGGGATATATCCGATATTCAATGTCGCAGATTTATACCCATACCGAACTGGAAAAGCAGAGACTGGAGCTGAGGAGCCAGTGATCCAGTGGATGAAACAATTTCCAGTTGCAGATAAACCGCAGATGGAGTGCGTACTGGACAAGAGAGTGAGTAAGAAGACAAGGATGAAGAAATATTTCGAGTATCTGGTCAAGTGGAAGAACCACCCAGTAGAAGATTCTAGCTGGGAGAATGAAGAAAAGATACAGAATCATGGTCATACTGTGCAGGACCTCATGGACAGGAGCCCATGAAAATTTTCAAGCGAGGGAGTATGATGTAGGAGCATCGCCAACTCATCAAGCGAGCCAACGCGAAAGCGGAAGACAGCTGGACAAGAAGCACAAATTTTGAAAATGGTTTGGGGACTATTGCGCAAATCTTAAATGAGTCATTTAAGGATAAGCGCACTTATGTTTTGTAATGGACCTTGAGCGGATAACTCTCGTCCTTTAGTAGATAGATGACATTTAATCTAGTTAATGCAGGTAGATAAGAATTCAATTCATAGATTAGATAGTCTTAGAAGGGAGAGGGAAAATGGATATAGACATCCTCATTGTATCATTGCAATATAATCAATCAGGAGAGCAAGAGCATATAGAGAATTGCATGAAGAACATCCATGTATAGACATTTGAATTAATAGAAGGATTTTGATTCAAATTCATGGCTTGTGTTGTTCTCTCTGTGTGTTGATGTTGATATGTTTATGGATGTTTTCTTCCTATCATACATTTTCTTTTATATTTTGTGTATGTGATTTCATGTGTGAATTGAAGTTTGAGAGGGAGAGTGAATGAGTTTCAATTGTTTCTCTAATTGAGCCAGAGAATTCCTGAGTGCAGTCAAATTTGTCCGCAAGGAGTGCGTTGACAGAAGGGTTAAATTAGAGTCAGATTTTGTCCTTATTTACTCGAAGGTGCAGCTAGGCACATAAGTTGTGCAAGGAGTGCGCAGGCTAAGGGAAGTTTAGGGTTGTGAACCTGAGCAAGAAAGCAAAGGACTTCTGCTACAGGGTTGCCCAGAGTCGAGAAACTTCAACCTTCAGTCGAGGTTGAAGGGTTTCCATAAGGAGTGCGTGCAAAGGGTTCCCTCTTTCTGAGAGATCGAGTAACTGTGGAAAGCTCAAGAAGGATAGGCCTCTGAGTTGTTGAAGAACAGTGTAGACAAGTGTGACTTGAAGTTGCAAGGGTGTCACAGGCTGGCGAGCAGGTGAATGAGTCTCGTGGGGAGACACTCCTTCATTTAGTGGATTACATAAGGAAGGACGGACGACCGAAATCCTCTGGGAGATTTCGCGAAGTTTCGAGGGATGTTGGATCTCAAGGAGGTACAGGGAAGTTATCAACATAGGTGCAGAAAGTATTCAAGCTCAGGAGGGATATAGTCGTCGATCCATGCCATAGAAGCCGTCAGATCTACACGTGATATTGTGTATCAGGGATTCGCGAGTTGAAGCTCCAAAAGATTGCAACGAGAATTGCGATATCGTGATTCGCGATATCCCAACGAGCCCAGAACCGTCCATTGTTTGGGACGCATGTTAGGATATCCCGAGGAGTCAGAGTTCGGAGCATCAAGGATTTCGAAGGTAAGAAAATCTTGCAACTTGGAATCGTGAAGTGTGATATCCCGATGGAAGGGTTGTGTGGGGCGACAACTGGAGTTAGTGGAAGACAGGTGGCGCACCCTATCGGGGATCAAGAAAAGGAAAGTCCCGAATCCATCGACATCAGGATTCGCAATCCCGTGAATTCTGAAATCTCGATAGAAGTGACGAGGGGTGAAGAGACAGTTCACGCGTGCATCGGAGTTTCGTTACATCGGGTATCGGGAGTCGGTAGATCAAGAGTGCATGATATCGCGAGTAGCGAAACTGCGATAAGAGAAATTATGATAGATACGAGAAGAGATCAACATTGACTGAGGCATCGGGTCTTGGAGATTCGAGAGCCCAGAAATCGACAGTGGACTTGCGAAGCCGCGAGTTCCTATCCTTCGATAAGTAAGGAAAGGGGGATCGTGCAGAAGAGAATCTGTGGGGTGCAGATT
The DNA here is from genome assembly GCA_032191745.1 of Picea mariana. Taxonomy (NCBI): domain Eukaryota; kingdom Viridiplantae; phylum Streptophyta; class Pinopsida; order Pinales; family Pinaceae; genus Picea; species Picea mariana. The sequence goes on along the minus strand of JASDQU010818554.1, from coordinate 31,080 downwards.
TCCCGATAGGGAAATAGAAGAACCTTGGAGTTCTTCGGGCCGAGAAGAAGAAGATCCTGTGAAAGCGGGCGTACTCTGAGGAGTGCGGCTGCGTCAAGCTTTGAAGGTTCTTACAACAACCTACACAATTTCTTCCGAATACCAAACTTTCGAATGTTTGGGTCCACTTAGTATTGCACACCAGGGGTGTTACGTGTAAATAATATGGTGGTGACACATGGCCCCATCAATGAGAGACACATGTGAAATCACACAATAATCCTGTCAAAATCACGAATCATTTTGACACATGGAAGGTGTAAAGTGGGTCCACATCACCTTAGGTGATGTCATCATGCCACGTCACATCCGACGCTTCAGGAATTTGTAACTCTAGCCTTCAGAGGATTTCACAAGATAAAACTTCAAGACTCCTGAACCCTCTCTCTTCAGACCCTTACTATTTCAGCATGCTAGAGCTTCAGGACTTCAGAGGTCTTCTCATCATAACACAACACATCTCCCGAACGTTGAACTGCCGAATAGGTGTTTCCTGGAGCTTCAGGTCTCCAGCGCTTCGAAACTTTGGGACTTAGAAATATTTCACACCAACATACTTTATAACTCCCAAAAAAGTGTTCTTCGGATCTTCGGGACTTCGAGGAACTCTCCACTCCATCCAAGCACAACCAAATTTCCCTGGAGTGTCGAACTACCGAACCTCTTGGGGATCCAATGGCTTGCCTTCACCCAAATGATCTATGGTGTAGATTCACTCTGGGGCTTTAGATATTCGAGGATTTTTAGTCCTTTTTTTCAAGGACTTAAAAATTTTAGAAGCAACTAAGTCTGAAGGACTAGAGGGGCTAACCACCATGCTCCTTTCCCAGATCTGACGACAGTGAAGGATTCAGTCCTCTCTCGAACAAATCTTGTTTGTTCTTCTTCTCTCAAAGAGATATTTCTCTTTTCTGAGTTTGAAACTTAAAGAAGTCTCATGTGTACTCCTTGTGCTTCAAATTCAACTCGTTCTAGTTCTGAATTGGCCTGAACAGGTATTAAATTACGAAAATTTCACCACTCTGGTCATTTTCCTCCAATTTTCCATGAATTTAACAACATAAAATTTGGGGCTTTTCCCAATTTCACACAAGTGAATCACCTAAACTTTCTTGGCCCATCTAGTCTCAGTGTTGGAAACTATATCTCTAATACCAATTTCTAACATCCCAACCTTCCAGGTCGAGAGATGCTATTCCATAACACACTTGTACTAAGATATGAAACCAAATTGTAGTATCCCCATATTTAGGCCGATGAGTTATGCCATGTAACAATTTTTCATTTCTATTGTATTTATTTATACAAATTTAATACAGACAAATACATTCTGATAATGCATAGATTTATGTGGAAATAACAGTAATCTTATACATACAGAATACACAAGCAATACTTCATAATTATAAATACATGTACAAATATAGAGCATGCAATTGAACACATAATTGATACACATATTTTTATAGAAGACCACCAATCACGTGAAAACCTTCCACAACCTCCTAGCCTTAGACCATGTTGCTCAAATATCTTAGCAGTGGGTCACCTCTGAGCTGGGACTAAACTCCACCCAGGTAAAGGGATTCCTAGCTAGGTTGAGATAATATAGACAACATGAAGGATTCCGTCCCAGGAGCCAACTCAAACTACCATCCTACAGTCTCTCATTCCCCACATGCTTGTCCCACCCTAAGAAGTGTGCCCCTTCTCTTCTCAACAGTCCTTCGGCTACCCCAATTCCCTTCCAGGGCTTCAGCAACAGGTTGAACATGAAGTCTCAGAGCACTGTAATTGTAGCTGGGCTCCTTTAGAAATTCAATTCCTAGTAATTCTCTCACCTAGAGAGAGTTTATCATAAGCCTGGAAACCTACCTCCTCAATTCCATTGGCCTAACAAGTCGCTTCTTCAATCCAATGCTCTAATCAACCAGGGATTAGCTCAGGTGAAAGAAACAATAGAAAATGGAATATGGAATAGATGGTGGAAACAACCACACTTAGGTAAGGAAAATGGCATTGCATATAATGGGAAAGGTATGGGTGATGGTCAACAACAATTTTGGGTATGGAACAGATAATGACAACAAAAACAACCTTCAAGTAAGGCACAATATAGGTCCATATAACTATGGGTGTGTTGAGCATAACAGGAAATGCACAGGGTAGCTGCAAGAGTGCGTGAAGGCTCCATAGGTAAATCTCATCCCTAGCATGGAATGGAATGTAGAACACGTGAATGGATCTATGTGTGGGGAAACATACTAATTTCCCCCACACTTATTTGCATGTGCCCTTGACGACACATAGCTCTCAAGGATATTGTTTCTATCCACTTGGGTTTCATTCACCTTCCCTTAAGAACTTAGGATAAAATAATGATCCTCACCATATCCTTTAGAAATAATATTATAATATTCATTTGAGATAAGCCCTCTAGCATAACCCATTTTCCTAGGCTCTTATCCCTCCCTTTCCCTTCCTAGTGGAGTTTAGTCCCCCATACTCTTTTAATGTGGTTGGTCTACATGCAAAGATGTATTATATTAATGATACAAGTGTTTACATATAAAAAAATAGGCCCACTAGACTTTATCATCTACGCTCTTTGATGTAATCATCACATAAGCTTTCTGACTTAAAATAAACTGGCTCACCTGTTGGATCATGTTGTCATTGATGCCAATGGTTTGTAATTTAGGAGATTGTTGGATCATATGTCATTGATGTAAATGGTTTGGTTTGATTGATGTCATTGATTGATGTCAAGTAATTGATTGATATGATGTCCTTGATGAGAATGATATATGTCCAAGTGGAAACCAATTGATAAAGATGGATCATTGATATGATGCACTTTATGAGAATGATATATGTCCAAGTGGAAACCAATTGATAAAGATGGATCATTGATATGATGCATTGATGAAGATAGATCAATGAAGTTGTTGGTGAAACTATCCTAGATGGATATTGCTTGTCATGCCATTTCCAGTGGTATGTGGAATGTCACATAACTCCTCGTGGTTTGAGAGTTATGGCCTTATGAAGTTGGAGGACCCCCATATGATGGCTTGAAGCCCCAAAATGTCAAAGAAGTAAAAGTGCTTGAAAAGAAGAAATCATTATTTAAATGATGAATTAAAGTTACAAAATCAATATGGATTATTTAAATGATAAAGTGAAGTGACAAAATCAAGAAGGAATATTTAAATGATAAACTATTGGAGAAATTTCTATTCATGGAAAGTGGTTAACCCTAAAATAAGGAAAATGAGTTAAGTAACCTAAAAATGGATTAAGTGACCTAGAAGATGAAAGTATAAATAAGAAGCTAGGATATCTTGTAAAAATGTACATTTGGTAAGAATCCTTTTTGTGGATCAATGGAGAGCTTCTTGTGAATATCTTTGAAAAGAAGAAATCATTATTTAAATGATAAAGTAAAGTGACAAAATCAAGATGGATTATTTAAATGATAAAGTGAAGTGACAAAATCAAGAAGGAATATTTAAATGATAAAGTATTGGNAGAAGATGAAAGTATAAACAAGAAGCTAGGATCTCTTGTAAAATGTACATTTTGGTGAGAATCCTTGTGGATCAATGGAGAGATTCTTGTGAATATTTTTGGAGTATTGATGGAGAGCTTCTTGTGAGAGAATCTTATTGGTGTGGATCTCTTGAGCATGATTGAAGATCTATTCTAAGGAAGAGAGGGAGAGGGGGATCTCATGGATGCATCAAAGTTTCGGCAATGTCAGAGATCTTGACGACAAAAGTATCAGATTCACAGAAAACCCTATTTTCTGATGCCCATGTAGGTTGTCTGTGTATAGGGTGCATGTACACGCGGGCTAACTGTGTAAATGGAGCGTGGATTGAATAACCTCATGGAGATTTGTGTTTGAGCTGGTGCCAAGCTTTTGGATGATGAGGCAGGTTCAAGATCTGCATTCTATGGCCTCAGATCTATCACTAAAACACTGGTATGGTTACATTATTGTCTTGATAGATGCTATTGTTTGATATGTTGTGAATGCTTAGGGAATTCTTGGTATGGCTTCTATGATGTGGCTCAATTTGGTTGATTTTGTTGATGGAGTGAGAAGAACTCTTGTGATTCAGTAGTGACATGATTTCTATGGTATACTATTTATTTATACATGATTGAGATAGCATTCATATTGATTTATTGTGGAGCCTGAGCAACCTATTGGAGAGCTTCGATGTGTTGTGACTGGCTGTGGGTCAGTTTGGACAGTGGAAGACATAAGAGAAAGTGATTACAGGTTGCAGAGAATCTAAGCATGTGAAGAAAAGAAAAACCCTAGTTTCTCAGAAGCATACACTTGTTTCATTATACACTAGTCGCATTTCATTATACGCTTGTTTCATTATACACTGGTTGTAGTGAGCCAGGGAGCGTACACATGTGGGATGCACTAATGACAGGTCGCGTACCTATTGGTAGATTGATATCTGTTGAGGATTGTTGCCTCATCTCAGTTGGTTCTTAGAATGTAAGCCGAGTCTTGCATATAGAGCTGGTGCTCTTGTAGAGTTGTACTCTATTCAGTTGTTGTTGATAAACCCCAAGGATTGTAGTCCGTAATAAAAAGAAAATTGTACATACATCTTGTGTTATTTGTGTCTATTGTGATAATGACTTGTTGATGATATATTGCTGATATATGTTGCTGATATGTGCCTACATCTAACTGGTTATAAATGACAGCAATGGGTAATGAATAAATGTTGAATGCTAATTGATGATTTTTAGTGAAAGAGGGAAGTTTTGGGAAAAAGAGCCCCACACTCATTCACCCTCCCTCTAAGTGTGGTAGGTGTGTCCAACATCACCAACCTACAAAACATATTCACATTTACAACTGGGGCTTGATCTTGGGGTGTTACACCACGAGGGCCATGCTTAGAGATATGCCATAAGGGGACCACTTTGGAGACTTCTCCAAATAAACCCATCACATATGTTGACATCAATGAAAACCAATTCTATTGATATCAATGACAACCAACTATCTAACAACAACAATGACAACCAATTTTCCAACATATGTCTTGTTACGCATCACATATTTTCGAACTGATTTGGCAGACTGTCAGTGAATCCTCCACTCACCTGAGATATTCTCTCTCATGCCCCTGTTTGAAGTGCACATCCTTTTCCCAATGGTTCAAATAATTTTAAAATTTGGGGAAAACATGCAAAATTTGGATGGCATCATGCTCCTTTCAGCATGGACCTGTGGACACATGACAACTTCATATTGGTCCATGTCAGTGTAGAGTTATCCTCTGATACGCGGCCTACATGTGGCTAGGCTTGATATGGTGACCAAAATCCCATTGGGCCTTATCTATACATGTGGTGATCCTTGACAGGATAAAAAATATGTGTCGTTGACCTATCAAGACCTCATCAACATCCTCGATGTTCAGGTGGACTACTATGTTGGCTTAAGGTGGTGCTGAGTGAACATACAACTATGTGTTGAGCGGATGTGCAATATGGTGGAACCAGAATACCACTATTGTGACCCTAGGGGAGTGGTTTTATTTTTTGTATCCTACCATGAGACACCATCCACCCTTTTCCACATGTCTCTTCAAAACTATTGTCACACCCCAATAAATCCCTAAATTTTTTTCCTTTGTCCAATGCGACATGCATCCTTGACCATATATTAGGCTTGTTTTGGGCCATCATATGATCATGCGCATGTATTTTCCAGTGCTTTCATTTCAATATTTGGTATTACGATATAATCCCATTTGGAAAGGGCGCTTAGGCATGCTTAGGGTGGGTTAACCTTCTTTGTGCTCTCGATAAGTTCCGATGCACTTGGAACTTAACCTTAGGCCCTTAGGGATTGAGTTTTGTTGTTAGTTATTTAGGGCTCTTGATCATATGCTATGCCCTGTCAATATATAGTATTTATAAGATCACCATTATCCCTTTTATTGAAGGTTTCGACCTCATGATCTCACTCATTGTGTGCACTAATGACTGGACTAAATCCAGTACTAACAATGACTACAACCAAAGAACATTTGGATAACTCTTAGGAATTTTCCAAATTAATCCCATGAGTGGTGATGTTGAATATGTGGTGATGAAACGCTTCTCATGCACTTTCACTGATGAATCTAGGAGGTGTTACAACAGTCTCCCAATCAAAAGTATCACGATCTGGGACCAATTTGTATAGACCTTTATGAAAATATCGGGCTTTAAGGAAGAACCCAACTTGTTGTTATTGTGACTTAATGAAATAAAGAAGATAGAGAATGAATTGGTCAAAGTTTTTGATGTCAAGTTTGAAACTTTTCTCCAACAAATACCTAATAACCTTCTCCCTAGAAAATATCATATGATTTTCCTCTACATTAAGGCCTTTCAGGGACATTTTGGATTCATGTTTAGGGAGAAGACTCCAAAGACTCTTGAAGAGGCCCAAGAAGTGGTTGCAAAAAATGAGGCTAATCTTTCAACCTGTAAGGTAGAACCTTTCTATGCCCCAAGAGATAAGGCTAATACCAAACCAATAACATTACACAATGTTGATCCCACTCAATATTTTATTTCTCCATGGGCACAAAGGATTGAAGAAACAATAAATTCCCTCTCAAAAAGTCAAACACTAATGATGAACAAGATCACTAATTTGGAGAGGTGACAATATCACATCACCAAGCCTCCTTTTAGGGCCCAACCTCAAAGATCAAGCCAAGCATGGAAACCTATGGCTCCAAATGAACAAAGGGTCCACAACACTCTAGATCCTTCAAATGTTACAAGTCAAGAAGAGATTCCTTGGTGCCTAGCTTGTGGCGATTCACATTGGGAACATGAATGCCCAAGGAATAATGGGGAACCTAATCATATGAATTTATTTCATACCATAAACTCTATATTTTCCATATCTCCCTAATAGTTCTTGAATATCACACCAAAACAACTTGAGGAGTGCGAGAGAGAGGCATCAGGAGGGATAGGATGGATATCATAAACAAAATGGATGAGGAAGCAAGGAATAAGATTAGGAAGAAGGAATTACAAGTGTACACAAGACAAATAAGTGCACCTCAATATCCTCCTAGTGACCCTAGGTTCCCTCGACCAAGGCCTCCTCAGCCACCAACATAAAATCTTCCTCCTAATTCCACTTTTCCAAATACTAGTGACATAGAATTGAATTTTGACACAAATGACATTTTGGCAAACATAAATGACATTTTGGAAAACATAAATGTACCTGCACCTCTAATAGAGATCATTGAGAATCCTTCAATGAGAAGAAAAGTTGATAATTTCTTTAGAGTACAATGTGAACCTATAGACCCTCCTATAATGTTGTAAGATAAACATTTCACACCACACTATGATGAGTGCCCACCTTTCTACATTTCCTTGCAAATGTACAATAAAAACTTGAACAATTGTATGCTTGACTCAGGGGTGGGTGAAAATGTCACAACCTTGAATGTAATGAGACAATTAGGTTTGGAAGTCACAAGGCATTACATAAATGTCTACGAGATATAATCTAGGGATATTCCCACACATGGTGCAATAGAAAACTTGAAGGTCCACCTTCAATGATATATTGATATATCTTTCCTGATGGACATTATGGTCATATATGTCCTAGATGTTTTGGGAATGCTCTTTTCTAGAAATTTTGCTGCAATGTTGGGTGGTACTTTACATATGGATTTGACTTATGCTACTATACCCATGTATGATAATCTCATTGCTCACTTACCCAATCTACCAATGGCAAGGGATCATGTTGAAGATATTGATATTGATCCTAATATTGAGGATCCCTTATAGGAGTTCCCTAAGAAGTCAAGGAATATAACTCAGGAGAAATATTTTGATGATATATTGTGGCCTAAAAGTGAGGATTATCAGTAGCATCTAGACATGTACAAAGACAAAATAGTTGGCTCCGTCATGATATTGAGGAAAGGTGATAAATATTTGTTGATTAGACTGAGTGAAGATGATATTATTACAACAGAATCCTACCCCCTTCCCTTGAAGCAATATACCCAGAGTAATAAAAGAAACAAACGATCTCAAAGGATGGGATTACAAACAAGGAGACTTGGTCCTAGAGTGGGATATAAGGAAAGGCCATCTTGATACACAAAAGGATTTTGGAAAATTTTGGATAGGCCCCTACAGAATTGAAGAGAAGTCTATCAATGAATCCTACTACTTATCCACATTGTAGGGAAGGAGACATCTACTACCCATTAGTGGATCCCTTCTCAAACCCCATCATGGGGAAGATACTTGACATCCTGAAATTAGCATAGATTAATGTAGGATAGGTAGGAATTTTCATCATACATTGCATTTGTATATATGTTGCATCATCCATTCATGCTAGTATAGTTCACATCTTATTGTATAGATTTCATTCTCATTTGTATATAATGAATACATTTTAGGAACCTAAACTTAACCATTGTATATTATTGCTTTACCATTTTGTAGCTTATGATTCTGTTTTCCTTTCAACATGGTTTTAGATTTATCACTAATGTCGATGGATCACATCCACCAACCGATAATTTTAAGTGGGCATAGGATTGCAGGTCTTGGAAAACCAGAGATGTTGAGGTTCTCATGCGTTCTACGGTGAGCACATGTCCCCATGTTGGAGCTAGATGTTAACCCCAATGCCTAGGGGTAACTAGAGGAGATTGTGTCTTACGGATTGTAATGGAGAACATCATCCCAACCATGATTATCATCATCATGTCCATAGATAGCAGCCCAACAACCCCCCTTATTCACTTGTATAGCTATAGGTCAACCAAGGCTTATCACATCCAAGCAACCTAGAGTATGGGAGATGGTAAGCCAATGTCACCATAAGGTATGTTAGTCCTTCTTTGATGCAAAGTGTTGTGCTTAATTTGTTGGGTATGTGGATGATGATCTTTGGTTGAAGTTGGATAATGGATCATTGGCTTGGGAAATTTTTTTAGTTTCCTTGTTTCACCTTGGTAATCAACCTCTAGGCCCTAGTCTTGTGTTGTCACCACCTAGGGAAAAGGGGTACTACTTGGGGGCCCTCATAAGGGTAACATTATGTTCCCCACCATAGTTAACACTTTCTATCCTGGAGCCTCTCATAATGTACTAAACTTCGTTAATGGGTCATGGTCCATTCTCTCATGAGAAGAGACATTGGAGGCCTATAGGTTGATTGCTGCTACTAATAAAAGAATAAGAAAATGATGTTAAAGAAATAAATGAATGATATCAAAGTACTAACAAAATCTATTCCAAACTTGAGCTCTACCCTTTCAGTTGTCACCCTTGTCCCAGATAGCAATGTTATAGTTGGAAACCTTATAAAAGGGGACTTGCAAATATGATAAAGTGGACTAGTAATATGGTTAATAAAGGGGGATTGGAAAAAATAGAGCCTAAGAATGAGGTAACTCAATATCAAGTGTACTCTCCACAAAGGCTCTCATAGAAATGGCTTAAATGACACCTCAAGCCATGAATTAATCCCTAAAACCATATCACTATCACACTTACTCTTGAAGGGTTTATTTATTTCATGCTTCCCATGGGACCTATCCCTCTAGATGGGTTCTTTTATTTCCTATCTAGGTGGAACACCTAATAGGGTTGGATGAAGGATCTCCCATACTTAAACTTTTCAACTCACATGGGGTCCTAGGTTACAGTGATGCTTGAAGGGGATACTAAGGTGAATTTTTTACATGGATTATATCTTAAGTTACAACTTACTTTGCATACTTTAAGGACCAATATTTCTTGTGAACTTTGTCTAACCTTGTCTTATGCTTTGATTTCTTTTTGATGGCCCTGACATGGTTCTTTGAGGGACGTCCTAGGATTGTACCTAGGACGTTCTTCCTTTATTGTAGGACCTTGGCACATGTGATAGAGATTAATGAATCATCCAGTGAATCACCACCCTCAGACATCAACTCTCACATTATTGGAATATTGTACAATGGATAGATGGGCTTGTTTTGAGCAGATTCAGTCATGATGGCACACATATGGGTTGGAATCCCATAGGATGGGTAGAGTACCCCTGCACTCATTTACCCACTGGATCAAGGACATTATAGTAGAATATAGATAGAGACATTGTAGATATGATATACGTCTCCCTCCATCCCGGACGCAAAACTCAGATTCTGGACGTTGGGCCTAGTTTAATGATGATGTCATCTACTAGGGTTTGATGGAGCTAGGGTTTGGTGATTTCTTGGGGTATTGATGATGCATGGAATGAATTTTGGTGAGGAGAGACATCAGTTACTCCCACCTCTCTCTGGATTTATTCCACATGGCCTTTGGATGCCCCCTCCTTGCCTAAGGAGGCTTGACATCTCACACATGTGGCTCATTATGATTTAATTTTTGCATTTTAGCACTTTTAAAGGTTAAATGATGGGTCGAACCCACTTGTATTTTTTTATTGACATATTATGTGGAAAAATATTTTAGGGTATCCTCATATAAAAAGGATAACCCTCACTTTCATTTTATCATCATCAGTCCTCACCATTTGCGAGAGCTACTTCTGAAATTTTCGCCCCCTAAGGGTTATTGGTATTTTTGATCTCTCATGTACTATGCTTGGAATGTATCTCTTGTGGATGTTTGGATGATTTTGGATGGATATTTCTGTAATTAAGGTTAAATTCTCTTGGGTTCTTGGATGAAGTAAGTAAATTTATGCTGAAATTGCTATTTTGTTGCAATAAGTATTGTTTATTGAAACCCTAAGAGAGGAACATAAGTGATTCTTCCTTTCACAAGGCATTATTTGTATAAAATCAGTTAATTGTCCTTGCTAGGGTTAGAACCCTAAATCCATAAAGTGATATCACTTTATGATTTTAACCTTAGACAATTGATCTTTGACCTAGTTGAAGCTACAAGAAGGGAGAAACAATAGTTAGGGTCCAAATGTGCTTGCACCCTTGAAATCCTTCTCCTAAAGATCTAAATACTAAGTCCCAAATGTGCTTGCACATTAGGGTTTAGATCCTACCTCTTGGTTTCAAGTAGATCAACCTTCAAGCTTGGATTCATTTGAGACTCCATAGCCCTATAAAGGCACTAGTGATCGAGATTATTTTCGAAAAGAAATGAGAGCAGAGATATAATAAATAAATGTACAGAGATATCTAGGATATCCAATAATATAAAATAAATGTATCAGAGATGCAACCATAAGCATAGAGATATAGTAATACACAATTTCCTATTAATGAGTGAAAATGGACAAAGACTGTAAAATACAAAGTGAAAGACTCGCTAGAATGGTTGCAACTTATCTCTTAGAAGAGATGTGTTTGCTACTCGCATTTGCAAGATGATTTTACAATGAGGATCAAAATTCCTTTTTATAATAAAGAAAATCCAAACCCTAACCCTGGAAGATGAAAAGCCAACAATTTTTTGGACCCCATTTTGGGTAGTTTGGTGTATCAACTTCTCGGGGTGTAACTTTGGCATACGATCTCCATTTGGGGTGCATGATAGCACATTGGAAAGGTATTCATCCAGATTTTATGAGAAGAATGAAATGGATACAAATTATTAACAGATTCTTAACACAAAATAACAAAGATACAGTAAAACTGGTTTTCTATTCAATAATGAAATAAGCTGAAACTGTAAAATGCAGTGGAAACAAGCTTGCTGGAATGGTGGCGGCTTATCTCTGAGAAGAGATGTGACGGCTGTGCTCATTCACAAGAAGATGATTACAGTGAGGCTCTAAAGGAATTTTAAAATAAAAAATAATTCCCAAAACCCTATACATCCAAAAACCTAACCCTAGGAGATGAAGCACCAAAAGTCATGTGGGCCCCATTTGGGTAAGTTAGTACATTAACTTCCCGGGGTCGTAACTTTTTCATACAATATCTGTTTTAGGCGTATGATAGCCTGTTGGAAAGGTATCGTCGAGGGGATTAATTTTTTGGCCTCGATAACTCCTTAGGATATCATTGAGTTGGTTTTATCCCAAAAAACCTTCATTTAGGCCCTCAAAATGGCCCCAGAAGTGAAAACAACTAAAAATAGTAAATTGCCAAAATTGCCAGAAAACTGTTTTGAGCCAGTTGGAAAAGGTGGGTGGCAACCAATATCCATATGGATCAATCATCCCTACTTAGGAATCAATTTTCTCCATTGCATTGAGTTCCCTAATCATATGAGGAAATTTCTACTAAATTTGGCCTCGGGTGAGCCACTTGCCTTGGTGTAGGAGTTGCCCTGCTTTGATGAATTGATAAAGATGGATCCTTTGCTATCGAGTTCCCTTGATATGTGTGTCCAAAATATGATCATTGGATGCATGTTGTATGCAATCGGGGTTTTTATTTGTTGGTGTCAGTTGTTCTTCTACGTCTAATGTGTCCAATAATGGTGGGAAATAAGGGCGAAGGAGATCCACGTTGAACACTGGGTGTAGGCCAAGGAAAGGAGGAATGTTGAGCTCAAAATCATTATCCCCCATGGCCTTGTTGATGGTGTATGACCCATAACGGAGTGGGTGAAGCTTCCTATGGAGTCTTGTAAGGCGTTCTTTCTACAAGTGCAACCAAATTTTGTCTCCCACCTGAAAATTGTGTGGCACTCGATGTTGATCATGGCATTGTTTGTACTTGTCATTTTACATATGTAGGATATCCTGAACCTATTGGAGGATGTGTTGGATATGCTCAATGAATTGGGTGGCTTTGTCAGCTTCAGTTGGAATAGGAGTTGAGTCGATCGAGGTGACCGCAAGGGGAAGTGCAACATCTATGGGACCCAATGGTTGGAATCCCAACCCCACCTAAAAGGGGCTGTGGCCAGTTGACCTATGCAGGGCTCAGTTGTAGCTATGCTAGACATAGGGAAGGATCCCATCCCATGTGTGAGGGTGCTTTGAATTATACATGTGAAGGATATGCACAACCATTCGATTTACAACCTCGGTTTGGTCATCTGTCTAGGGGTGAAAGGTCGTGGATTTGGTTATCTTGGTGTACAACAATGACTAGAGGCTAGACCAAAATGTGCTGAGAAATTGACTGTCCCTATCTGAGACAATGGTTTTTGGGAGTCCAAAATGTACCCAAACCCGTTCAAAGAAGAGCTTGGCAGTGGCCTCTGCTATGATGCTCTTCTTGTAGGCAACCAAAATCACCATTTTAGAAAAGCAGTCAACAACCACAAAAACATAGTCATTTCCTTGCTTGGTGGATGAGAGGCCTGACATGTACTCCATTGAGATGGATTCTCATGGCCTGATAGGAGTAGGAAGAGGGGTGTGTAGGCCCTATTTCTTAGTGGTTGGTTTGGAAATAGCGTAGGTAGCGTAGGACCTGATATACTTGCTGGCCTCCTGTTGGAGTTTCGACTAGTAGAAATGTTAGCATCGCCACTATCTTTTTGATGCTGAAGTGTCCTGCCACCCGAATGTAGTGGGATTCACAGATCAACTTCGCTCGCTCGCTTGATGGAACACAGATATGGCCCAGACGACACAACAATCCATCTTGAAGATAGAAATTATTGACAACTATGTTTTCACCCAACATTTGGTAGGTGGTGGCGAAGTACAGGTCTTTCTCATAGAGTTGGGGCCATCCAGAGGTCTCATGGCCGCAAGAGTATAGAACCGTGGTGAGTGTCACAACTGGTGTTCTGTTGAGGCAATCAACGACACGATTGGTTCTTCCTTTTTTATACTTGATGTTGAGGTGAAATTGCTACAAGTATGTGGACCACTTTTGATGGTAGTCATTCTGTAATTTTCCTTATGTCTGCATAAAATGTAGTGGCTTATGATCAGTGTGGATGACTGTCTCCTTCCCAAGAATGTAATGTCTCCATTGGCAGTAGGCTTTCACAATGGAGTACATTTATTTGTCGTAAGTAGGGTACTTATGGACAATATTGGATAGTGTCTCACTATGATAGGCCACGGGGTGGCCGTTTTGAGTGAGAACGATGTCCACAACATAGTTTGAATCATATGTCTCGATCTCAAAGGGATGTTGCAGGTCTGGTAGTAAAAGTAATAGGGATGAGCACAAGCGCTTCTTCAAATAATCGAACGCTTGTTGTTGGGACCGACCACATACAAAGTTTTCCTTACCACCACCCCTGGTGATTTGGCTGAGGGCCCATGCAATATGGGAGAATCCCAACACAAACTTGCGGTAGAAATTGGCAAGGCCCAAGAAGCTCCAAATATTAGTGAGTGTGGTTGGGGGACTTAGATCTTGGCTGGATCCACCACATGTACACCATGTTGATCAATGATGTAGCCCAGGTAATGCACCCTTTCCATGCCGAAGGAGTATTTTTCCAAGTTGGTGTATGGCTTGTGCTTCCATAGGGTGTGTAGAACCTGTTGAATATGCTACAAGTGTTCAACCCAAGTCTTCTTGTAAATGAGAATGTCATCTAGATACACCACTACAAAATTATTGGTGAATGGTCGTAGGATATCATTCGTCATCCTCATGAAAGTGACTAGAGCATTTTTCAAACCAAAGGGCATGACCAACCATTCAAAAAGGCCTTCCTTTGACTTGAAGGTGGTCTTCCATACATCTGTATGTTTTATCGAGACCTGGTGGTAGCCATACTTCAAATCAATCTTACTGAAGTATTTATCCCACGTGAGTTGATCAAGGAAGTCATCTATTTGGAGAATTGGGTACCGATTTCTAACTGTGATTTTATTCAGAGCCCGTTAATCAATGCAGAGTCGCCAGGTTCCATCTTTTTTCTGTACTAGAATGATTAGGCTCCCACAAGGTGATGAGCTGGGATGGATGTGCCCCTTGTGGAGCAGTTCTTGGATTTGTCGCTTGATATCCTTATTCTCTAACAGAGAGCAACGATAGACTGGACCATTGGATAGCGATGTACCAGGGGTCAGATTGATGGGGTGATTGACCTAACAATGCAGAGGTACCCCGGTAGGTGAGGAGAATATATATGAGTAATATTCCATGACCTTATCTACTTGCTTCTGCTGTGTGGAGAGGTCGGCCGCAGAGACTCTGTATGTGGTTGTTATCTTTCGCTTATTCTGAGAGCGAATCCCGAAGAAGAAAACATTCCCCGTCTGAGAGATGACCTTCCCGCATTGCTTAGTAGAGATCAAGGAAATAGCACTAGGTTGGACTGCCTCAGGTATCCTGTACAATTTCCTGTTCAAAGTAATAGTAACACTACGAGGCCTAGACTCATATACAACATCACATTTCCATAAATAAGGTTGGCCCAAAAGGACAACACAAACTTCGAGAGGAGAAACATCACACAATACCTTGTCTTTGAAGGGCTTGATGTCATATGACAGTCAACACTATTGGTTGACGTGGAGATCACTTCCTTGGCGAAGCCATCCAATGGTGTAGGGTTGTGGGTGAGGCGTTGTGGGTAGGGTCAGCCACTTGATGACCTCTGCAGAGATGAGTTTCTTCTGGCTACCACTATCAACGATGAAGTGTAGCGGGGTGACTTTTACCCACATTTGTGAATGGAAGAGGTGCTTTCCTTCTTCTGGCTCATTTGGTTCACCGAGTTGGATCTTGGTGGTAGAAATGGTGGCACTGGGTTCTGAGTCAATGATCTGTCTTCCCCTTTCTGGTTCTTTCTTAGAGTCAAAATATGCATCTGATTAAGAGGCTTTCACTTCGGCCACCAGTGACTTCTTTGAGCAACAATCAATAGTGTTATGCCAAGGGATCTTATGGAAGTCACACCACTTCTTGGTATATTTCTTTGTCTTTCCAGTGTCCTTCTTTTCTTGCGTCTTGGACTGGTTGTCTTGATACTGTCCATTTATTCTCTATCGTTTGTTCTATGAGTTGGGGACACCCTTTCCTTGATTTTGTTGTGAGGGGTTCCCAGGCCCAAATTACAACGTCTTTTGTTTGAGATTTTGCTCGATTTTGATGGCAGATCGGTAGGACGCACCCAAGGATGAGATGTCTAGAAATTCTATTTCGGTCTGGATGTATCTATGCAGAGCACCGTGATACTTGAGCACCAAATGTTTCTCTGAATCTTTGATACCCATCTTGGTACACAAGGTATGGAAGATATTTGTGAAAACTGGCATTGCTTGGTCTCTTTCTTGTTGCACTGTGGTCCATTTGGTATATAAGTCGTCATAAATTTTGACAGGGTAGTATTGTTCCTTAATAGAATCCCTAAAGGAATCCCAGGTGGTTGTGACTGTAAATAATGAGGGTTCATCTGTTTCCTTTTGTTCACAGAACATTTCCCACCAATATTTGACATGGGGGATGAATTTGAGGAGCGCATAAGTAATATTTTCTCTATTCGAGAAGTTATGGACAAAAAAATACCCTTCTAGCAGATTCAACCACTTTTCTACAACATATGCGTCTATTTGACCTTCAAATATAGGAATATCAAAGTTTATTTGTACCTTGAAGGGGGTGGCGCCTCCACTCGAAGAAGATGCATTGCCTATTGGTATTCGCTGAAGGATTTGCATGAAAATATCCATCATATATGATCCAGGTGGATATCAGTGGCCACCCACCTTTTTCAACTGGCTCAAAACAGTTTTCTGGCAATTTTGGCAATTTACTATTTTTAGCAAGTTTTAACTTCTGAGGCCATTTTGAGGGCCTAAATGAATGTTTTTTGAGATATAGGTTCTTAATGATATAAAAATTCATGATTTAACCCCCAAAATTAATATCCTCGACGATACCTTTCCAACGAGCTATCATATACCTAAAATGGAGATTGTATGCAAAAGTTACGATGCCGGAAAGTTGATGTACTAACTTACCCAAACAGGGCCCACATGACTTTTGGTGCTTCATCTCCTAGGGTTAGGTTTTTGAATGTCTAGGGTTTTTGGAATTCCTGTTTATTGTAAAATGGCCTTCATAGCCTCATTGTAATCATCTTTTTGTGAATGCGAGTAGCAGTCACATCTCTTCTCAGAGATAAGATGCCACCATTCTAGTAAGTCTTTCACTCTATATTTTTACAGTCTCTGTAGATTTATTTCATTAATAGAAATCGTGTATTACTATATATTTGTGTTTATGGTTGCATCTATGATAAATTTATGTTATATTATTGAATATATGTGATATCTCTATGCATTTCTTTATTATATCTCTTATCTCATTTCGTGCTGAAAATAATCTGGATCAATCTCGTTCCTCTGTTGCGTGAGGGCTTCCTCAATCAACAATTTGAAAGGATCTCCTGTCCTGTCATATTTCTTTTCTCTTTCCATGAGAGGTCGCTTGGGTGTGTGAGAGATTATGTACTCAAGAGAAATGAATACAGATTATTAACATATTCTTAACAAAAAATAACAGAGATACAGTACAATCGGTTTTCTATTCAATGATGAAATAAGCTGAAACTCGAAAATGCAATGGAAACAAGCTTGCTGGAATGGTGGTGGCTTATCTCTGAGAAGAGATGTGACTGTTGTGCTTATTCACAAGAATATGATTACAATGAGGCTCTGAAGGCATTTTACAATAAACAAGAATGCCAAAAACCCTAGACATCCAAAAACCTAACCCTAGGAGATGAAGCGCCAAAAGTCATGTGGGCCCCATTTGGGTAAGTTAGTACATTAACTTTTTGGGGTCGTGACTTTTGCATACGATCTTTGTTTTAGGCATATGATAGCCCATTGGAAAGGTATCATCGAGGAGATTCATTTTGGAGCCTCAATAATGCTTTTGAATATCATTGATTTGGGATGATCCCGAAAAATCTTTATTTAAGCGCTCAAAATGGCCCTGGAAGTGAAAACTGCTAAAGATAGTAAATTGTCAAAATTGTCATAAAACTATTTTGAGACAGTTAGAAAAGGTGCCACCGATATCCATCTGGATCAATCCTCCTTCCTTAGGAAGCAATGGTCTCCATTGCATTGAGTTTCCCCATCAAATGAAGAAATTTCTGCTGAATTTGGCCCCAGGTGAGCCACTTGCCTTGGTGCAGGAGCTACCATGCTTTGACGACTCGATAAAGCTGGATCCTTTGTTGTCGAGTTCCCTTGATATTTGTGTCCACAATATAATCACTGGATGCCTGTTGGATGTAGTTGGGGTTGATCTTTTTTTCTTTCAATTGTTCTTCTATGTCTGAGGTGTCCAATAATGGTGGGAAATAAGGGAAAAGGAGATCCACGTTGAACACTGGGTGTAGGCCAAGGAAAGGAGGAATGTTGAGCTCAAAAGAATTATCCCCCATCACCTTGGTAATGGTGTACGACCCTGTTGGCCCTTGACCAAGTTTTGAAGAGTACTTGGTCATATTTGACCATTTTGGGGAGTGTGACAACTTGCCAAAGATAGAGCACAACACGAAGCGGAAAGTAGGGAAACTAGACTTATTTTTGGGTCCCTTTAGGGTTTTGGATTAATGTAACGGTAAAGGGATGTTGACCCATGGTTTTGCCCACGCTTAGGCCCATTTTGTAATCTATAAATAGATACTTAGGCAATGTAAGTAGAGGACAATAGTACATCTATGTGATGTATAGCTAAAAGCTTGGTGCTAGTAACCAGATCTTTGTGATTGGATGTATATTGCAAGTGCTCTATGCATGATATTAAGGAGATTGAAAAGCTAAGTGCAAGTTGTTGTAGTTTTGTGCTGAAGTGCAAGGAAGAAGGATCTAGCGAGTTGCGCAGATCTTCTATCCTGTGTGAATTAAGGGTCATTGGAGCTCTGTGTTGTAACCGATTGACCGAGATAATATAAAGAAGAAGACTTTGTGGACTTAACCCCAGGGTGGGGGTGAACCACTGTAACTTTGTGTATTGTGATCTTTTCTTTGACCTAATGTGTTTATCTCCTTCTTGGCTAAGTGCTTGATGTAATTAAATAGATTTAGTTATGCTTTATGCTTCTGAGATAGGAATGAATGTTAGATCTGATATATAAGATGCTTATTGTCTGATCTGGTGAATCCAATCTATCTTACTATATCTAAGTGCTAAGTCTTCTCGAATCTAAGTATATACTGTGATGCTCTGTGCAATCTGTGAAGTGCTAAAAGGGTTGAATACTGATGGATAAACCATGCTAGATAATTGCTAAGTGCTATAATCACAGATCTGTGTCCCAGCTAAGGTTGCAGACATACGATTCCTGAAACCACCCCTGCCTCTACCTCGAGTGAGACTTCATCTGCTTTGCAGGTGTTGCCGAAAGGGACAGTAGTTAGGGTTTGTTGGTGCGCTCTTGAGCATGAACCCTAGGTTTGCCTCTGTTCCAACAAATGGTTCTGGTGTCGGGACCTGAAACTATGATTGCTAGGAACTAAAGAAGAAAAATATTTGTGCGAAATAATCTCTCTGCATAGATATGGTGCCCTAGTACGCAGTATTCTATTTGACCTGCGAAGCTTTGTGCCAAGAAAGAAAGGTCAGGTATGAAGGAAATAGGTCAAATCAGCAAGAAAAGAGGTTGATATTGAAGAAAATAAGTGAGATATGAACACTTCGTGCCCTAAGAAATAAATTTCTATAGAAAAGAGGTAAGATATATAAACTCTGTGCTCTGATAAAGGTAAGAATAGTTAAAATTCTTAGATCCGAAAACTTTGTGGTCTATATAGGTAGGATAAGTGGAAATTTTTTGTTTCTGAAGCATGAATTTAGGTGCACTTGATAGATTTTGTCCTAGCTTGAAAACTAGGGCATTGTTAGATGGAAGAAAATTTGATAGATCTGATAAGAATAATGATAGATATGTTATACCTATGCATAGAAAGAATGTTTGGACTAACAGATGGATGCAGGACCCTCAAAAGAATTTTTTGTAGGCTAACTACCATGAACCTAGTGCACAGTGCAGAAGAGGTTGGGGGTCATTTAAAAGAAACAGAGGCTTGACCCTATGTTACATTTGCAGAAAACTAGGACATCTAGCTAAGAAGTGCCTTGGTGGAAGAACGAGTTGTCTCTTTTGCAAAGCTTTGGACCATGAAGTATTGGATTGCCCTAGAATGATTGGCGATCTTGAAAAAATGAATCTACGTGAAGAAAACCTTAAGGAAGATCCACAAATAGAAAAAACCCAGAAAGAATAAAAAAAGATGTTACTACATATGAAAGAAACCTTGAATGATCACTGACATATCAGGCTATCAGAGATCTTCAAAGTAAAAGAATGCATCAAAGTAAGAATATAAGACTTCGACATTGACTATGTTCTGGATGAGGAAACACGGGTGAATGTCATGACAGAAAGAAATTGGGAAGCTATAGGGAGACCTGCTATGACTCCATCCCTAAGTGGAATAGGGTTATTCAGAGGAAAAATGGTAAACCTATGTCGAAGGATCACTCAGATATCTATGAATGTCAATGGAATTTTGACAGAGGAAGATTTTTAAATCATCATATTTATTGAGGACAATGCCTCATTTACTATGTTACTTGGAAATCCTTGGATTGAAAGAGATCGCGCTAGAAACAAGGTAGAAGAAAAAGTTTTAGAACAATAGAGACAAGAATTAAAAGACTTCAGGACCAGAAAGATCACGCAGTTGATTGAAGAACAAAAGATCATATCAAAGCCATTTCACACTAGAAACCCAGACTTCGAAGTTATCAGAATGTCATAGGATTCACAGAAGACTGAAGTCTCCATCGCAGATAAAGAAGAGACGTTATCCCCGAAACCTAAGAAAGAACATCAACAACGCGAAGTGACTATATCCAAGGAAAATATAAATAAGAACAGGAAAATAACCATTGAGGCGAAGCTCAAGGGAAAGAAAGCTAGAAAGTTAAGTAAGAAGAAGGCGAAGATGGAAAAACTATAGAAGAGTCCAGATGGAACTTCACAAAAAGAGAAATTGCAGAATTTGAGCTTCACTGAGATATTAGAACAACGACATGGGTCACTTCACCATGGCGAAGCGATATAGCCATTGGAATCCAATATGTCCGCTCGATTGCCACTCTGAATGGGTTGAAAAACAATTATGGGTTACCACTGGACCACTGGACAACACTAGAACAGATAGAACAGAGTTAATGAAGGCCCCATATCCGTTGCAAGCAAACCATTGCTGAGATTGCCTATTTAGCTCGTCACGCCATGCCCAAAGAACACTTTTTCCAATTAAAAAGTTGAAGATCACAGAATTAGCAAGTGTCTACAATGATCGTCACACCGTTGTTATTTATCCCAGTACAGTGCTTAAGACCAATGCGACCCTGATTATTTTCCTTGAGCGTATATGTTTGACGAGCTCAGTGCAACTGAAGAATATGTAAGAGAGGTAGTCTCTAGCGTCAAAACTGAATGAGTCATGTTGGAAAGAGGGTTGTCTATAGGTTTACATGCATCATTGACGAGAGGAATGCAAGCCTCCCCGTCGACTGCTTGAGCAAGAACATCTCGAGCCGGTGTAGAAAGAAGAACTAAGCATAAATATGACATAACCAATGCAAAGTTAGTACCGTCCATCCTACCAAATTACATACCCCCTCTGAGCAGTGTGATTAACTGGGACAACGTCCCTCGAGACTTTGAATACACCCTAGTCACTGCATATCTACCAAAAGGAGTACGCACCTACTACGTAGATCAAGACAAGGTTGCGACATTGAAGTTTTGCGACTTCAACATGGGAGACCGTAAAGATTACAACATGCTTTCCCCGCACAAGTATTTAACCAGAACCAAGGGAAAGAATTCCAAGATCATCCCTCAGTAATGGACAATGAACCTCGAGCAGTCTACTTTTCTCAGCGTCATGAAAATACCACACTTTGACAGACACCAAGAGGTGAATGATTTTGTAAAATTGCTACTAGCAAGTTACCATGGAGGATAACTGTGGGTAAAACTCCACATAACTGTTGATTTGGTGCTGATCAATAGAATCAATGGGCTTAGTATGTAGGGCCCTAATCCCCAGGATTACTACCTTTGAAAGACCGCGGACCGCACTCTTTCACAGAAGATTAAAGAATCTTATGGAAATGTCGAGAAGGGAATGCGAGGCTACAAGGTAGCCTCTATTGAGAGTGGCGCAGTGCGCCTTGCATGCCAACTGATAGCAGGGAAATTGGTATGTAAGAATAGACCAACTCAAGTATCAGGATTTGTAGTTGACCTTGTAGGAAAATGTACAGAGGGACTACAGATGAACTGGGCGAAGTACATGGTCAACCAGCTCGAGATTGACTGCAAACAATCCCAGGATCAAGGGCATGAATTCCATTTTAGCTGGCTGCTAATACTGATCGCTTTTGTTGCATGGGAGCTACCGGAAGGCACAACCTTCCCGGACCTCGACCCTTTTGAGCCTTTAGCCACGAATTTCAGTACCTTATGGTACTCAAATGATATGAGCAAGCAGTGGAAAGAAAATGTCATTTTTCATACATACTATAACCAACTGAAAGCAACCATAAGGGGTGAACCTCGCATAACCCTGAACGCTTTACAAAGTTTCCGACCTCTGATAAAGTTTAGCGTAGATCGCCACTTTATATGCCTAACTCCACGTGCTGATGAACACCAGGAACAACTTCAGTCCTATTATAAGCTGAAAGAAGAAGACCTAGAAGAAATCACTAAGGAATGATCGGCGGACCTCCTTATCTCAGAAGATCCAACATATATGTCTGATATCGATAGCCCAGAAGTTGCGTAGAATACACTTGGGCCCAGTAAGGTGAATAAAACTAAGAAGATAAAGAAAGATGAGGAAATACAGGATGTCGATAGTAGATCTGTAAGGACGGCTTCCACCACACCCGATCACAGAGGTAATAACGAAGACTTCGAAGAAGTTGAACAAAGGCCAAAGGATGAAGTAGATATCATAAAGAAAATAAAGGGTTCAACTCCAGAACCTTCTTCCAAGAAGAATTCGAAAGAATCCGTGACTAAATTGATGACCACACTCACCCCAGATGACTTCAGCTTTCTCCTCGCTACTATGAATGAAGGTATCGAAGAGATAACAGAAAAACAGGTAGCCAAGCAAGAGGCCATGTACAACAGAATTGACATTGAGCTCTAAGGAGTAAAGCAAGAACTTCAATCGATCTGTGTAGCTTCCACTGTTCCCCTACTAGAAGGAACAACATAAGTAGGAGATGAACTAGTTCAACTTTGTAGGATTGCTGACACAGTCGAAGTACACCTTCGGAAAGTAGAAGAAGCAATAGTGTAGGCCACCCAGGCCCTAAAACAAGCACAGGAAGAAATCATAGAGTAGCGTCGAGCTACACAGCAAGAGAAGGAGGCCATCCAAGTGAAATTTGATGAAGACAGAGAAAAAATCCAAAAGGAGGAGGAGCAACTTCTCGTGAAGCAAGTCAGGATTGAAGAAGCTATCAATAGAGAAATTTTCTTAGTGAGCGGCTTAGAATAGAAGGCCGAAGAACCCTTAGACCAACAAGTGATGAATCTTGCTGAAGTTATTCAACAACTTCACCAAAGAGTCATGGACTTAGAGCTTCAGTCATCCCAAGCGCCCCACAAGAAGAGTGCGAACAACGAGAAATAACTACCCAGAGTATAGTAGAAAGGATTAAATCACTCACAGAAGAATAAAAACAATTAAGTAGCAGAAGTGCACAGATACATGAGAACCTAACCGAGAACCCAGAATTGCATAAATTGGAGTCACATCTCTAGGAAGTGAAGCAGCATGCAGATAGAATTCAGATGCATTTGAAGGCCCTACCAACCATAGATAAAATGAAGCAATCCCACGAGCAACGCATCGCATAGTAGAAGATCCACATGATCCAGAGAAACGTAATGGAAGTAACTCAACAACTTCAACCTTTACAGGATAAGGCCTGTCAGCTATTCTTAGAGATTGAGAACCAAGGAACAGAGCTAGAACAGATTGTGACTACAATAGAACAACGCCTAGAAGGACCAATCAATAACACACTCATCCAGGAGTTTGCTAAGAAAGAGGAAACCACAAAGCAACAGGTTAAAGCAGCTCGAGCTATTCCCTTGACCAAGTTTTGAAGAGTACTTGGTCATATTTGACCATTTTTGGGACTGCGACAACTTGCCAAAGATGGAGCGCAATGCGAAGCGAAAAGTAGGGAAACTAGACTTGTTTTTGGGTTCCTTTAGGGTTTTGGGTTAATGTAACGGGAAAGGGATGTCGGCCCATGGGTTTACCCACACTTAGGCCCATTTTGTAATCTATAAATAGATACTTAGGCAATGTAAGTAGAGGACAGTAGTACATCTATGTGATGTATAGCTAAAGGCTTGGTGCTAGTAACCAAATCTCTGTGATTGGATGTATATTGAAAGTGCTTTGTGCATGATTGTAAGGAGATTGAAAAGCTAAGTGCAAGTTGTTGTAGCTTTGTGTTGAAGTGCAAGGAAGAAGGATCAAGCGAGTTGTGCATATATTTTGTCCCGTGCGAATTAAGGGTCATTGAAGCTCTGTGTTGTAACCACTTGACTGAGATAATATAAAGAAGAAGACTTTGTGGATGTATCCCTAGGGTGGGGGTGAACCATGGTAACTTTGTGTATTGTGCTCTGTGCTTTGACCTAATGTGTTTATCTCCTTCTTGGCTAAGTGCTTGATGTAATTAAATAGATTTGGTTATGATTTATGCTTCTGAGATAGGAATGAATTTTAGATATGATATATAAGATGCTTATTGTCTGATCTGGTGAATCCAATCTATCTTACTGTATCTAAGTGCTAAGTCTTCTCGAATATAAGTATATACTGTGATGCTCTGTGCAATCTGTGAAGTGCTAAAAGGGTTGAATACTGATGGATAAACCATGCTAGATAATTGCTAAGTGCTATAATCACAGATCTGTGTCCCAGCTAAGGTTGCAGACATCTGAGTCTTGCAACCACCCCTGCCTCTACCTTGGGTGAGACTTCATCTGCTTCGCAGGTGTTTCCGAAAGGGATGGTAGTTAGGGTTTGTTGGTGCACTCTTGAGCATGAACCCTGAGTCTACCTCTATGCCAACATGCCCATAACAGAATGGGCGAAGCTTCCGATGGGGTCCTGTAAGGCATTATTTCTGCGAGTGCAACCAAACTTTGTCTCCCACCTGAAACTTATGTGGCACCTGATGTTGATCATGGTGTTGTTTTTACTTGTCATTAGACATCTGTAGGATATCTTGAACCTGTTGGAAGATGTGTTGGATCTGCTTAATGAACCGTGTGGCCTTGTCAGCTTCAGTTGGAACAAGAGATGAGTCGGTCGAGGTGACCGCAAGGGGAAGTGAAACATCTATGGGACCCAATGGTTGGAATCCCAACCCCACCTGAAAGGGGTTTTGGTTGGTTGAGATATGCAGGGCTCAGTTGTAGCTATGTTGTACACAGGGAAGGCTCGCATCCCATGTGCGATGGTGCTTTGAATTATACATGTGAAGGTTATGCATAACCATTTGATTTACAACCTCGATTTACGACCTCAGTTTAGCCATCTGTCTAGGGGTGAAAGGTCGTGGATCTGGTTAGCTTGGTGTCCAGCAGTGACCAGAGGCTCAACCAGAATGTGCTGAGAAATCGACTGTCCCTATCTGGGACAATGGTTTGTGGGAGCCCAAAATGTACCCAGATGCGTTCAAAGAAGATATTGGTAGTGGCCTCTTCCGTGATGCTCTTCTTGCAGGCAACTAGAATGGCCATTTTAGAAAAGCAATCAACAACCACAAAAACACAGTCATTTCCCCACTTGTTGGGTGGGAGCTCCGACATGTAGTCCATTTATATGGATTCCCATGGCCTGTCAGGAGTAGGAAGAGGGGTGTACAGGACTTGTTTCTTATTAGTTGGTTTGGCAATAGCACAGGTAGTGAAAAACCTGATATACTTGCTGACCTCCTGTCGGAGTTTCGACCAGTAGAAATGTTTCTGTAGAATCACCATTGTCTTTTCTATGCCGAAGTGTCTTTCCACCCGACTGTAGTGGGCTTCCCAGATCAGATTCGCTTGCTTGCTTGATGGAACACAAATATGGCCCAGATGACACAACAACCCATCCTAAAGATAGAAATTATCGACAACTATGTTTGCAGCCAACATTTGGTAGTTGGTGGCGAAGTTTGGGTCTATCTCATAGAGTTGGGGCCATCCAAAGGTCTTGTGGCCGCAAGAGTCTAGCACCATGGTGAGTGCCACGACTGGTGGTCTGCTGAGGAAATCAACGATGTGATTGGTGCTTCCCGTTTTATAATTGATGTTGAGGTGGAATTGTTGCAAGTATGTGGACCACTTTTGATGGTGGTCATTCTGCAATTTTCCTTGTGTCTACATAAAATGCAGTGCCTTATGATCAATGTGGATGACTATCTCCTTCCCAAGAATTTGATGTCTCCATTGGCAGTAGGCTTGGACAATGGAGTACATTTCTTTTTCATAAGTAGGGTACTTACGGAAAACATCGGATAGTGTCTCACTATGATAGGCCATGGGGTGGTTGTGCTGAGTGAGAACGGTGCCCACAGGATAGTCTGAAACATCTGTCTCGATCTGAAAGGGATGTTGCAGGTATGGTAGTGAAAGTATTGGGGATGAGAACAAGCACTGCTTCAAATCATCAAACACTTGTTGTTGGGACTGGCCCCACACAAATTTTTCCTTACCACCACCCCTGCTGATTTGGCTGAGGGTCCATGCAATATGGGAGAATCCCAACAAAAACCTACGGTAGAAATTGGCAAGGCCCAAGAAGCTCTGAAGCTTAGTGAGTGTGGTTGTGGCTGGCGAGTCATGCATGACTTGGATCTTGGTTGGATCCACATGTACACCATTCTAATCAATGATGTAGCCTAGG